>PIJE02001511.1:73157-95657 GCA_002895965.2 Coryphaenoides rupestris | reverse complement strand
CTCTCTCTCTCTCTCAGTCTTTCTCTCCCTCGCTCTCTCATCAAGGGTCATTTGCTGAGCCCCATCCGCTGGTTTCTCCTCCCAAACTCTGATTGGTTCACCGGTTCATGCCCGTGATTGGACAGTGGCCGACGGCTCCTCCCCCTAAAAGGGGCCGTGGAAATCTCCTCCTCCTCCCACGAAGACACTCCCACTTGTACAGGGCCGCCTATGTCTGGAGGCTCCTCCCCTCAGAAAGTCAACGTGTATAAAGTACGTGTAGAGCACCACCTGGTGGATCACATGGGTGCGTGTTGCACTTCCAGTATAACTGTCTTCCTTGCACCAAAAGCAAACATACCGTGTGTTCACCGAATTAAGAATCAAGACCCGAGTCCAAACATTATCACCACATTGAGAAGAGAGAAATTGATGAAGAATAGAATTTGAAATGCCCCAAGCTGTTCCACATCCATTTCTTTTTAGTTATTTTACCCGGTGGGGGTAAAAATCTGATAATCAATACTCATTGCGCCATCTACTGGCTGTGTTTTGAACTGCACAATTCTGGTAGATGACAATAATAACTAAATCCAACTCAACTCAAGTCAATTGCATGTGTATAGCCCTTAATCACAGTTGCAGTCTCAAAGGGCTTCACAGGCCACCATTTTTTATGAATTATACATAATCATTACATGTTGCTGCTATTAATTACAAAATGTATATGGTATTATAAAAATATGACTGGACTGCACGTGGTCACATTACTACACTTTTGCACCACCGCCACTCTTGCTACTCTTACTTGTCACTTTTTACTTTTTACTGTACTACTGAGTTCTCCAGGTACTATCTTCACTCATTGTTTAGAATTGCTTTAGAATTTATGTTTAGGGGAGTAAGCATCCCATTGTACTTGCTACATATGGTAATAAAGGAATCTTAAATCTTAAAGAAAAAGGAAAAACTATATATCTTACAAGTAAACATTTTACCTGCACTAATAACGAACTGGATGTTTTATGTGAATATCAACACTAAGTATTCTGGCGGTATGCATCGACATTTGACCCCTGAATGAAAAAGATTCACATTGATCTAAATCCGTTTTTATGGCCTTCAAAGCTTCCACTATGATGCATCTGCTACTGCAACCCATCACATGGACTTGTGATGTGAAACGAGGAATAGCAGGAGAACAAGAGGGGGGCTTCCCTCTCCCTCTCTTCCCTCCCTTGGTTGGTTTGAATGAAACTGAAACCTCTAACGGGTTCAACAGGAGTGGTGTGATGGATGACATGTCTGAGTGTTGAGATGATGACCTGGCTTATTCCTAAGTGGGGGGGGGGGGGGGTGTAAATCACCTGGATACAGGAGGATTACCCAGCATTTCCACAAATCACCCAGAAGAATCCCAGGGTGTCCCCCTGCCCCCCTCCCCCTACCTCATCCTGGTCCTGCAGCAGGGAACTCTGGGAAAGCTGCCAGGAGACGGGAGGGGAGATCAATGGTGAGCCCTGGTTCCCTTGGCCCCTCTCTCTCTCTGTATGTCTATCTCTCTCTCTCCTCATCTCTCTCTCTATCTCCCTCCCCCTCTCTCTCTATGTTTTTATCTCTCCCCCATCTCTCTCTCTCTCTCTCTCTCTCTCTCTCTGTGAAATTTTCTCTTCGCCCCTCTCTCTCTCTTGTATCTCTCTGTATCTCTCTCTATCTCTCTCTCTCTCTTTATATCTCTCTCTCTCTTCTCCCTCTTTATCTTGTGTATGTATGTCTCTCTATCTGTTTCCATCTGTATGTGTGTCTCTCTCTCGCTTGCTTTTCCCCGGCCTACGACTCTAATCATATTAGCTCGATCTTAACGATAGTTTCATTGTTTCATAGAAATGGAAACAATTTATATTTAACAAAGTTTTGTTACAAATTAATCCCCCCCTAGTCTCTCTGGCTCACAGACTCTCTCTCTCGTTATGTATTTTATTGCTCTCTCTCTCTCTCTGACTCCAGGTAAGCAGACAGACAGGCGGGAGACAGCAGGACATGGGCGGGGAGGGGGGGGGTGATGATGATAATGATGAGCAGAAGAGGAGGAGGAGGAAGGGGGCGGGGTGGGGGGGTGGGGGACGGAAATGGAGAGAGATGAAAAGGCCGCCTGAGGAGGGAGTACTAGGGAGGTACATTAAAAACATTAAAATGTCAGAAATACAGTGGCAGGGAACAAGGTCTGAGCTGAGGGGAGGGGTGAGGGGGTGAGGGGGGTCAGAGGGAGGGGTGAGGGGGGAGGCGGACGGGCTCTTAGGGAGTACAAAGGGTGCGGCTGTCGGCCCCCCAAGACCCGCGCAGGACTTAAGATAAGTGTTGACGACAGGGGCCGTAAATTATGGACCCCATAGTGTGCACCTTCACGAGCAGGGTCAGGCCGAGACACACAGAGACAGATAGACAGACAGAGAGAGAGAGAGAGAGAGAGAGAGAGAGAGAGAGAGAGAGAGAGAGAATAAAAGGGAAAAAGAGGAAGAGGAGGATCCAGTGAGTTGCTGATGACCATAAATTATAATAAACCTGATCACCAGAACCAGATGCTGTATTGACTGTATGTACTTTTCAACTAAAGTACACTGATAACATACTGCACTGGTAAAAAAAAAAAAAAAAACCTCACAGACGCACACAGATGCTCTGACCGAGCAAAAGGATTCACGACAAAGTTCACAAAATTATTAGTTTCTCCACAGAGGGCCGCCACAACTCTGTGACCTCACAAAATCAACATGCAACATGGGCCTATAGGTGATCGGCTTTCTAATTAAAGTAAAAAGAATTGAGTCGACGGCGGCTTCACATTCCACGGATACAAAATGGAGGCACCGGAACATTTACAATTAGTTAGCAATGTTCCAGCCATAGAGACGGTGTTGGGAGAGCAGAGAAGCAGGCGGGTAAATATGAAACACAACTTATATTTAAAGCCTCTTTCAGGGTTTGATCGACAATCCCAACCTCCTTTACACTCTCCCCTCTTCTTCTTATTTATACAGTATATGTGTGTGTTGTTCAAAATAAAAAAAAAGACAATTAAAAAGACAATGTGCTCTTTGTTTGGTGACGGCGGTGTTAGCAACGTGACCTAGGTTGTTACGCCAACAACAACCTGCCCGGTGACTGTAATATTCTTTGGTAAACACACGATGATGAGTAAGTCTGAGAAGAATGTCGAGCACCCAGTTGGGTTCATTCACCGGTGACAAAGGGGCTCTGGAGACGTTCCTTTGATGACTCACAAACCCCATTGACACAACGCTAACCACATGCAACGGCAACATATAGGCTAGTGTGTGTGTGTGTTTGCTGGTTGGTTGGTTGCTACGAGGGCCCCACAAAATGTCTGCCTCTTCAAGCGGGGAATCATAGGAAGTTGTTGATTACATACTAATTAGGAGATACATGTCCTCATTATAACACGTTATAAGGGTTTGCGCTTTTTTGTGGAATGTGTGAATGGCCCTGTGAGTGAAGTGAATGTGTGTGTGTGTGTGTGTGTCTAGGTGTGTGTGTGTGTGTGTGTATGCATGTATACTTATTTCAATTGTGTTAATCATGGTCAACCATGGCACGGGGCCTATTTATTTAGGTTATTAATGACACACACAGACAAACACACGCCATCGGTGACGTCTTTGCGAGTGGTGTTTAATAACCGGAGTGGGTGTCCAGGTGAGGGCTATCATCAGAGGAGGGGAGGGTCCATGCTGGGACACAGGGCTCGTTAAGAGATGCTGCTGCTTCACACCATCTTGCTCCTGGGGGTCTTGACGGTGGTGGGGGGCGCCGGAGGGGTGGCCGCCGCAGAGTCAGAACAAGTGCTTTATGGGAAAGCCGTCCGTGGAGAGAGGGCCTTCTCCGTCAAGGGGAGACATGTGGGGAGGAAACAGCCGAGCCTGCAGGTAGGAAGAGATCCAGAGAGGGTCACGGAGGGGGTCGTTTTAACAAGTATTCCTGTGTCACAGTATAAGGGAGGTTCAGGAATGACTGTATATTCAAACAGTCGTAAGATAAGATAAGATAAGACAGAACTTTATTAATCCCGAAGGAAATTCTTTTGCCAGAGGTTGCTCAGAATACCAACAACATAAGAATAACTATAGAATAATAAACAATGGAGGAATAAAATAATAAAAGTACAGTGAATAAGCCTAAAGAAATATAAAGGTAAGATATTAAGTAAACAAAACAAGTTGGCAATGGTATTGAGAAGTAGTAGTGAGAGGTAGTATGATTATTCACATTTTAGTCTGTTTTCTACCAAGTTTATGAGAAAGGAAGTGGTGGCTTGTAATTAAATGTGATTACATGTGTGGAAGCTGGGTTGAATATTTCTTCATACAAGTTCATACAAGCCTTTTTATTTTTTGTTTTATTCTAAAAATAAACCAAGTCAAAGTCAATTATTATTTTGTCCACATAATAACACCAAACCACCACGCTTCTCCTGTCCAACGAGGCCACCATTAGAGAGATGCGCAGGAGCATGGACTTAGGGGAGCTCGACGCGCAGCCGCTGTCACCGACCGTGGAGAGACTCAGCTTCCCCACCATGGTGAAGCTGTACCCGGCCACCGCCAAGGAGCTGCAGCAGGACGCCAGGCGGCAGAGCGGCGAGACGCCCGACTACAGGACGCTCAAGTCCACGCCCAACCTCCCGCAGAGGTTCGGCCGAGCATGCACAGAACTGTGTCCCGATGACGTCACCGACAGCAGGCCCAACCGCCACGCTTTTAGACGGTCGGGCATCAACTGGTCCTGGTAGGCCTGAAGTCTTTGGCTGCAGACAAAACATACAGAAATACAGAGGGAACTGTACAAAAAAATCAGGCGTTATTGACAGTGTGACAGCTAAATAATACAACTTGACGTCACAGATATAATTACTCATGAGAATAATTTGTTCTAACTGTGATTTTATCATTCGCAATAAAAAAAATATGTTTGTTTTCTATAATTAACACAGATCTGTAGGCGGTTTTTTTCTTCTTTTCCAATTGGTCAATAGTTTTTTCTTGGTTCTTGTTTCCACAGGCCTCAAGACTTTGTGATGACAGTCAGAAGGAGAGGAGGCCTACACACTTTTCTGTGATGTTGCAGACATGCAAACATTCATATTTGTGTTTCTGCTGCTTCAATGAACAGCTTCATATGCAAAGGGCATGAAGCTGTAAAGAAAATATTCCTGTATGAAGTTAATAAATATATTATTTAAAATTGTAACACATTGGGTACTTTATCTTTCACTATGTGGCCGTTGTGTATTTATTATTATTTATTATTTATATATCTTTTGTTTTGTATTTTTCTCCAGTTTCTCTATTTCAAAAAAATATTTGAAACAAAACAAAATCTGACCTTATTTCAGTCAAACTGTACTGACAGCATTTCATCTGATTTCATTGCTTCCTTCTGTAATGTCCTACAGCAAAACAGAAAAAAATCTAATCAAAATGTGTGTGTGTGTGTGTGTGTGTATGTGGGTGGGGGGGGGGGGGCAAACACGCAGCTGAAACTGAGGACCTCAAGCAAAACCTCGGCTCACTGCTGATCTGGTACAGAACATGACCAAGATCCATGATGCAGCTTTACGTTGAGATCTGATGTGCAGTACAGCACATGGCCACAAGATGGTAGTAAAATGGTCGTCGCACCCCGCACGTCCGCGGACGTGGAATTTGAGAGCAGAGGGGGAAACATGTTTTTGAAAGGTGATGATTTGGTGGACAGAGGATCTGTTGCCGACGATATTCTAGTACCCGTGATTGTTAACATCATGAGATATAGGCCTGTTTGTTCCTCCTCTGCGATGACGGCCTGTTGAGTCACTCACTCAAACTGTGATTGTATTATTCTCAAACTCAACAGGACCACCAGCGGCAACACCAGGACCCCCGCAGCAATTCAATCCAATTACACTAGACAATATATATATATAATATATATATACAATAGCATTATTTATACACACACACACACACACACACTGTTTCAGTGTCCCCGTGCGGCTCCCTGTGAGAGCGGGACCGTCCAGCAGAGGGCGGCATTTCGTTGTAAATTAGAGCATCACTGACACGATGTTTAAGTGTTTAAAATGTGAATACATTGCACTCCACTTGCAGGCATTTTTTTAATTACTTAAATCAATGGGTCCAATATCCATACTGAGATGTAAATGAGTTTGCCATGCATTGCCTTGCTCCTGTCCGACCACAGGCCTGTTGAGCGCCGATGCGCCACTGGGGAGATCTGACAGGTCCTCCTCCCTATAGCCCCCCTGCCTCTGCGCGATCTACCAGAAAGCGATCGATTCAGGGGATCATATCGATCCACATGGCCGATGAAACAACTGGTCGCACACATACTGTCTAAGCAGCGTCTGACACACGCAGAACACCAGAAAATCTACATAAGGTAAGGGAACCTTTTTTTTGCATGCAATGCATGGAAGCAAGCAGACATGATTGCTGATATTTATTTTGATACAAATGAATCAATGAATCTATGTTGTAAACGTAGGAAATAGAAGCTATAAGCATCTGGTATCAACGTTATAGCCTATATCTTCTAATGTTATCCCAGATAGACAGCTTAATAAATAAACTATTTACCTTTACGCACGTTGACAGCATGGGAAGGATGCAGTTTTTTTTGTTTATAGCCATTTGATTGGATTACACTCAGACTAAACCATAAATACACAGGTCTCGACTACACCATTTTGACAGAAATGGTGGAACAACAACTGGTGGTTCAACAAATGTGGCATCAAGTGCATGTACGTTTTACATATAGTTTATGGTTTAGTGGATGGACACGTTAAAACAAACGCATGTCTGCAGAGTGTTGTGCAGTCTTGTGTGTCAGAGATCCATCTTATTCTAAACAAGGCTCACAGCTGAGGGCACTGCAGTAGAAGTGGTGCAGTAGTAGTAGTAGTAGTAGTAGTAGTAGTAGTAGTAGTAGTAGTGAGTGCCTGATGGCATAGTGGTAGACTGGTCTGTCAGTCAGTCTACAAGTGTTTCTGTCACTGTCCCAAGAACTGCTCGGAGAGGGCGAAGCGGGACTTGTTTTAAGACTTGTTTTAGGGGGAAATGTTTGGGGGCTGACAGCCACACAATCTGAGATATGAAGGTATATTAGGGGGTGAGGTATTTGATCTCAGTTTGCAGTTTCTGCATCTACAGTCAGACCGGCGTCCAGGATGGACTTTGTGAAGACGTCGGTGTACCTCTGCGTGGCCTTGTGCTCGGCACGGGCCTTCTTCCACCGCACACACACCGACAACATCCTCTTTGCGCGCTCAGGTGAGACATTAGGCCTACAGGTGTGTGTGTGTGTGTGTGACTGTGTGTGTCTGTGTGTGTGTCTGTGTGTCCGACCACTTGCATGCTTGCATTTTGTTCATGTGCACTTTCTATGGTGTGTGCTTATGTAGAGCTGCATGTGTATCTTTCCACCAGCTCTCAGGCTGCTGGATCAGCCAATCAGATTTGAGCCATGTTGTCTGATGTCCCCGCCTCCACCGCCGCTGTTTCCTCCGCCTCCCAAATTGTGGAAGCATGGGGACCCTGTGAGTGTTGTGAACACACACACACACACACACACACACACACACACACACACACACACACACACACACACACACACACACACACACATGCACACACGTCAAACATTTGTGTATGTGTGTGTGTGTGTTATGGTCTGCATGGTTAAAGGGTGACATCGGCCTCCCAGTGCCAGGTATTAAGGATAAGGTTCCGGACCCTAAAGAACCCACAGAGGCGGTCCCGGGTTGTGCCGCCGGACCACCGGGCCCGCCAGGTCCAGAGGTGAGATACCCCCCCACGCACACACTCTCACACACATACACACACACACACACAGCGTAATACCACCACCACCACCACAAAGTAATGATGGATGGAAATCTCGGAGGAGTAAGTGTTGGCAACGGGAGCTCCAGCAGGCGTGTGTGTGCGTGTGTGTGCGTGTGTGTGTGTGTGAGGGGGGTGAAATGCACTCTTCATTAGGTAATGCAATCAGCAGCACGGCTCTGACCGCTCATGAAGGGCAGCAGCAGCAGCAGCAGGGGAGAGGGAGCGTTGTGGGAGGCAAAACTGCCAGCGAGTAAAACAACATGGCCGCCAGCAGGGCAGGAACAGCAGGACTGGGAAAATCATTCAGGCCAGGAAATAACGCATGAAATATAGCCCCAGTCAGGTTACTTTTTTTAAGTGTGTGTGTGTGTGTGAGCCAACAACTGCTTAAGTGTACAATTATGAACCTCCAATAAAACCAAAGGTGCATTTTGTCAAGATGCACTAACCATCATATTTTAAATAACCCTTTAACCAACTCAGACCTTTAAAGCAGACATATTATACCACCAGGTGTGAGCGTGACTAGCCATTCCAAGCGGTTTCAAAAACCGGTTGGAACGGCCCCACTTGACATCACAAGTAGGAGTGTCCACCTAGAAGTATGTAGTATCACTGTAGTATCACTTGTGATGTCACGTGGGGCCGTTCCAGCCGGTTTTTGAATCGGCTTGGAATGGCTAGTCACGCTCACACCTGGTGGTATAATAGGAGTCCTTTAATAACATGGACAATACTGTAACAATATTGTAATTACAGGAGTTTGAATAGTGTCTAGAGTAATGCCAATTATGTCGGCAATGAAACCACCCGTTTTGTTATTAAAGAGTGTGATTAGCCATTGCAAGCTGTTTCACAATTGCCAAGTGACTACCATCTAGTGGGACCATCACAAGTGGGAATGTCCACCTAGATGTAGCTGACTAGATCAGTTTACCTGTTGGTACAGTCCACTGGGTAGGCTTGTAGACTGATCTAAGAATCATACATCTAGGTGGACATTCCCACTTGTGAGTTCACTAGACGGTAGTCGCATGGCAATTGTGAAACGGCTTGCAATGGTTAATTGCACTCACACCTGGTGGCATAATATGCCCCCTTTAATGCACTGTAACGTTAGAGAAGATTGTCATGTCTGTTTCTGTTTCGGTGGCCTCCTCTGTTTTAGGGCCACAGCGGACTGCCCGGCATCAGAGGACCCAAAGGAGAGAAGGTGTGTGTGTGTGTGTGTGTGTGTGTGTGCGGATACCTGTCTCTGTGCATCTGTCTCTGAGTTGTGTGTGTGTGTGTGTCTGTTTTTTTCTTATGTCAAATGTCATGCCAAATGTGTCTACCTCTGCATCAGTTGTTCATGTGTTCCACCTCTAACTGCCACTTACCGGACACTTTCATTCCTCTACTCGGTGTCCTTGTCTGTCATTGAGTGCCCCCCCCCACCCCCCACCAATCCATGTCATGTGTCCTCCTCTAGGGGGAGATTGGACGTCCTGGGTTAAAGGTGAGCCCCTCTCTCTCCCTCTCTCTCTCTCTCTCTCTCTCTTTCTCTCTCTGGTCTCTTACTCTCTCGCCCCCCCGCCTGTGTCCCCCTTGTCCTCTGTCACTGTCTTCCTTTTGTCCACAGTGTCCTTGTTAAATACGGCCGAGACTCTCTGTAGCCGCTTAGCTCGTCTGTAGCGGCGCCATGGCTCGTTAGTTTCAGCTAGCAGCTCACACTGTCCAATGAGGCCGGATCAACTTCCACACCCTTCTACTGTTACTCTTTACTCTCTCTCTCTCTCTCTCTCTCTCTCTCTCTCTCTCTCTCTCTCTCTCTCTCTTCTCTCTCTCTCTCTCTCTCTCCCCCCCTCTCTCCTTATCTACTCTCACCTTCACCTATCTATCTATCAGCTTCTCATCTTCCTCACCATCTCATCTTCACTCTCTGCTGTCTTTTTCCACCCTCTCCCTTTTCCCCATATCTCTCTTCTCTCTCTTCCAACCCCTCTACTCTCTCTCCCTCTCTTGCTCCCCCTATACTCCTTTTCATTCACTCTATCTCTCTGTTCCCTCTCTCGTTCTCCTCTTTCTCTCTCTCACACACACAGTGTCTTCTCTCTTTCTCTCTTGTTCTATACATCGTCACACTTTCTGTACTCTCTCTCTTTCTCTCTCTCTCTCTCTCTACCTTCCTCTCTCTCTCATCTCTCGCTCTCCTGTCCCCTTGGCTAGGCTCTCTCCCTCTCTCCCCTCTTACCTCTCTCCCCTTTTTCTTCTCTCTTTCTCTCATCATTCTCTCTCTCTCTCTCTCTCTCTCTCTCTCTCTCTCTCTCTCTCTCTCTCTCTCTCTCTCTCTCTCTCTCTCTCTCTCTCTCTCTATCTCTCTCCCCTCCCCCCATCACAACTCCCTTCCTCTTCCATCCTCCTGGCTTGCCTCCATCACTCCACTGTGTTCTTCCTCCTCCTCCCCCTCCGCCTCCTCCTCCTCCTCCTCCTCCTCCTCCTCCTACTCCTCCTGCCTCCGCCATCGCCGCCGCTGCTGCAGGTCAGTCCAGTCCTGCTGATCCCGGCTGTCCTGCATTGCACCGCCCTTCTTCTGCACACGTCTAATCTCCCTGAGTGCCTCTGAGCTCCGTGATAAATCACCCTGGCCAGCAGCAACCCCCCCCCCCCCCTCCCCCCGCAAGAGCCACCGGCACCACCAGCATCTCTTCTGATGCTGGCTGGCTGGCTGGCTGGCTAGCTGGGGTGCTGGCTGGGTGGGTGGGTGGTGGTGGGTGGGTGGTGGTGGAGGGCCTTTTAATGAACGGCCCCGCTAAATGAGAGCACGATCCCGGGAATGTCAGCAGCGGGAACGGCGACGATGGGGGAGGGTGGGGCTGGGTGGGGTTGGGTGGGTGGGGGAGGTGGACGTGTGGCCCACCCACCCGCAGGTGTTGCTGGAGATGAGCACGTTATTGCATAATCCATTATTTGGCTCCGTTTCGGTGTGGTGGAATCAAAACGAGGGGATTTAGGGGGGATAGAAGAAGAGATGGATCGGGTCTCCTTCGCTGATCTGGACTGTAATTAACAATCTCTCCTCCCCCCAAGTTTTAAGATCCAAGCTTAGTCATGTTGGATTAACCATAAGAAACGATCTGACGGTGCACACGGCACCGGGCCAGCTTATTAAATGACCAACCTACACCTCCTCCTGGTCTCACATCTTGCTGGCAGAACTCCATATTCTCCTTTCAACCAACCTGCCGGCCTGCCTGTCACAGTATAAGTGTTGGGCTGGCGGTGCTCCAAGGCTCGCTCTTCACTATAAACTCCATCTGTGAAAGGACATCTGGAAACCTTTTTGTCCTTAGCAAGCCGTTTCTGGATCAAACTTTGTTGTTGTATTGTTTGTGCTGTGCTGTTTCTCTGTGTGTTCCTGGTCGTCATATTGAGTTTGTGTTCCTGTAGGGTCGTACCGGGGCCCCTGGGTTCCCGGGGAAACCAGGCACGAAAGGATTTCCTGGTGTAGCAGGGCCCAAAGTGAGTGTCTTTACTTTGCATCAACGAGGCCAGACACATTCCCTTGAACTATATGGGCAGATGCATGTATTTAAAGGTGCAATGGATAACGCTGATACCATTCAGCCACTAGATGTCGCCACCTTTCATTCCATTCCAGTGGTTGCCAGTATGTTGCACAACTTGTGTCTTTGGTCTTACCCAGAGATAACGAAACATTCATTTTGGACCTGTCAAAATGTTTTAAATGATAGATTAACAACCATAATATATATTTTTTCGAAAAAGTGATACTTTTATACCACACCTTTCTCAAAGGATGTTTTTTTTTTATTATTATTCATCTACATCAAAATGTTAACATATAAATGTTGCACCTTTAAGACACAATAATGATTAAAAAAACAATAATTGTCATGATTGGCTATGTTGAGTCTAGTCACTAAAGGGATTTTAGAGACATGGAGACATGTTTGAGGATGGTTTTTTTTGTTTTTTCTTCAGGGAGAGAAGGGCGACACAGGACTCATGGGGTTACCTGGACTAAGAGGACCACCAGGGCTGAAGGCTAGTGAAAGATGATTAACATTACAGTATCACTGCAACTACAACATGCTATGCTATGCGTTTCTATGTTAACTGCAAGGAATTTCAAAGTGTGTCTCTTGTTATTTTTCAGGGCTTCCCCGGTTCCGATGGAGAGATGGTAAGCTGAGAGTGTTTCCCTTATACCCTGAATGACTTCGATATGTCACTAATGTTTATGAAATTATTTGTGATGTAATTTCCTGTCTCTTTCGTGTGCCGTGGCAGGGGGCTCGTGGGGACCCAGGAGTGATGGGATACAAAGGGGACAAAGTAAGTAGAAAGCATTAGAATTTACATTTTTATTCCTGAAATGTTCATTCTCCAATGTTAAAATATTGTCTTCCAACATGGACAAATCTTGTTGGTTCTGCTATCTCTGGAAGCATCCTGCGTTGCAAGGTCAGGGGGGCCGAGGTCTCCTGGCCCACTCTGTGCAGCCTCCACTACACCAGCTGTTCAGCTACATAAGGGAAAACCTAAAATAGGTCGCTGGTCTTCATCGAAGAGTTGGGTGCTTCAATTAGACCAAGGTCCTAGAGATCTGTTTCCAGTGCCAACACCTAAAAATAGATGACAAATCTCTGCTCCAGATAGATAATGTTTTTATTTTATTTTCGGATTTCCTGTCTTTAGGGGTCCATCGGTTTGCCCGGGATGCTGGGACAGAAGGTTGGTGCTGTTCATTGTTGATGAAGCCTTGTGGCTTTTAAAACCCCCGTTTAAAGACGTTAAACTCATCGCTAGAACGACCTTCCTCCCTCTCCAGGGTGAGATGGGAACGAAGGGGGAGTATGGTGTCCCGGGGAGGAGAGGACCAACCGGACGACCGGGAAAGAGAGGAAAACAGGTAAGGAGAGATAGAGAGAGAGAGAGAGAGAGAGAGAGAGAGAGAGAGAGAGAGAGAGAGAGAGAGAGACATATTGCGCTTATTTCTACATACGGGGGACTGGTACAGTGAATGCATATCTGTAGCTGTTTATTTCAATGATATTCACGGTTGATTTGACTTTTGTGTTAAGGGCATGAAAGGCCACGCTGGGCCCCCTGGACCTCTGGGGCCCCCAGGACCAGAGGGGCCCATGGGGTGGCCAGGCCCTGCTGGTCCACCAGGCTCAGGTAATGCTGGCTCTTTTACGTGTTTTACCGAAGGCACATTTGATGCACAAGGATTTACTAGCGAAGTAGTAGCTGATGTAAAGTGTCAATACTCCAGCACATGCACACATTCGGCAAAGCGGGACATTGAGAATTGAGAATATGTTTTGTAGTCAAACACGTCTTAAAAGTCATAAGTTGTGGGAGATATCTTCCACTCAATGTATGGGAAAATGATATGCAGGATGTAGAGTACGACACAGTCTAGATGTGCTTTTATAGAGTAACACAATCATGTTATCATGTTATTCTTCGACAAAATGTACTTAAATGTACTTGTAAAGCGTCTGCCAGATGCCCTAAATGTAAATGTAAATGTAAATGTGCTATGTAATGTCAAATGTCAAATATTTTCTCGAAAAACATGGTGTATCCAAAACTATTTAACACACAGGTATACAATTGTGTTGATGAACTTTCCAGAACTTTCAGGCTTTTGCATGAACAGACCAGAAGTATTTATTTTCTACAAGCTTTTCTTAACTCCACACCTGTTCCTGCTTAGCTCTCTATGTGGTGGGGGACAAGGGAGACAAGGGCTTCCAGGGCCCCCCTGGTGTCTGCCATTGTGACCCTGCTCCTGGGGTCAGCAGCGCCCCCTTCAGCAGCTACACGCGCCATGACAGCTACCACAAAGTCCCCGCAGTGAGTCCCCTGGTTTACTCAGACAAAAATCCAGCGTCTTTATGGGAGACATCTCTAAGAAAGTCTCCTGAAACCAAGTCAACTTTGGTACCAACTTTGGCAACTTTGTTCTAATTGTATTTATTAATTATTACCTGAATGTGGTGTGGAATTCTCCAGCTGAACCCATAATGAGGCAAAACTAATCATTATAAAAGCAGGGAAGGAGAATAAGAAGTTACAATGGCCGGCCCCTGCTGTGCTGGTTAACGATGCCACATTTCACTCTTTGAAAAGAAGAGCAGCCAAAGTGATTACATTTCACCGTCAAAAACGACCCATAAAAATGGCATTTTTTACAGCAGAGAATGTGCCTTTATGACGTGACTTTATGTCATGTTTTGTTAGTATGCAATAAAGAAACAGCACAAAATGGTAACCTTGTGTGTGCCCATGTGTTTGTGTGTGTGCATGTGTGTGTCTCCATGTGTGTCCGTGTATGTGTGTTTGTGTGTGTGTTCATGTACGGTATGTGTGTGTGTGTGTGTGTGTGTGTGTGTGTGTGTGTGTGCGTGTGTGTGTGTACATGTGTGTGTGGGTTTCCATTTTGTCTGTGTGTGGGTCTGTCCTGTGTGTCTGTGTGTCTGTGTATGTGTGTATGTGTGTGTGTGTGTGTGTGTGTGTGTGTGTGCAGATATACATAGTGAGCAGTGAGGAGGAGCTGACCAACCTACAAGTAGACAACGCTCTAGCTTTCCGGAAGGATCAGAGATCCCTCTACTTCAGAGACAAAGAGGGATGGAAGCCAATACAGGTATCTCTCTCTCTCTCTCTCTCTCTCTCTCTCTCTCTCTCTCTCTCTCTCTCTCTCTCTCTCTGTTTATCTATCTCTTTATCTACTGCTTGACCTGGCTTCTCCCACCAACACCTGCCCAGGCCTGCTAGGTTGCCCCTCTATGGGTGGCCACTATGTGGTTGGGGGGGATACATCTTCACCAACAAGCCCCTCTCTCCTTCAGCCCTTCCAGCCCTTCCAGTCCACAGAGAAGCTCCCGGAGCGGGTGGGTGTGTGTGGCGATAGGCGGGTCCAGGCCCAGCATGGCGAGGAGTGTGATGACGGCAACAAGATCGTCACCGACGCGTGTCTGAGTGAGTCAGGCGTGTCCCGGGGCCCATACATGCACACAGACACACACATACACGCATACAATACAGATCCGATCCTACAGACTCTACGGTCTCTGACTATGCATGCTGTTCATACAAGCATGTCTACTTTTAATGCATGCACACTCACAGCCACACACACACACCCACACAATTATACATACAGGCACACACACACACACACGCACACAATAATACAGAGGCACAAAGACAACTATACACACATGCACATAGACATACACACACGGTAACACACACACGGTAACACACACACACACACAAATCGTACACACACACAAGTATTTACACAACTACAAGTACAGACACACACAGCTTTTCTCTCTCTCACACACATATACATACAACTTTTCGCTATCACACACACGCACCACATACACACATACACACTACTATAAATACAGACATACACACAACTACACACAGACACACACACAGGCACACAGACACACAGACACTCTCTCTCTCTCTCTCTCTTTACATGCTGCACAAAGCTGCCTGGCTCCAGCTCCTGGTGTCCATTAAGAATCAAAGCGGTCCGGGGGGCGGCCAGCCCAGGCAGTAAGCAGCCCAGGCAGTAAGCAGCCCAAGCAGTAAGCAGCCCAGGCAGTAAGCAGTAGCCCAGGCAGTAAGCAGCCCAGGCAGTAAGCAGTAGCCCAGGCAGTAAGCAGCAGCCCAAGCAGTAAGCAGCACAGTCACCGGCCCCCTCGTTAATCTCAGTCCCTCTCCCTCTGTCAGCCTCCCTCGCCCTCCCCCTACCTTTCAATCCAATTAGACCGCCAGGAGGAAAGTGCTGCATGGGCTCAACTGGAAGTCACAGGAGCGCCAGGGCAGTTAGGCCTCTCCCTCCTCTCCTCTTTTAGTCTTTCTTTTCTTCTTCTGCCACTTGTTTATTTCAATCTTTTTTTTGTGTCCAGACTGCAAGTGGGCCTACTGTGGCGACGGCTACCGGCACGAGGGCATGGAGGAGTGTGACGGGAAGGATTTCGGTTACCAGACGTGCAAGTCCTACCTTCCCGGGTATGTTGTCCATGCGTGCATCCGTGCACACGTACGGGTTCACGAGCAGCAGGCGTGTTAATGTATGTTCAAATTTTATTGGGGTGTATGTGTGTATTGTCTATGTGTATGTTTATGTGTGTGTCTGTGTGCATGTGTGTGTGTGTGTGTGCTTGTGTGTGTTTGTGTGTGTGTGTGCGTGTGTGTGTGTGAGTGTGTATGTGTGTGTATATGGGTGTGTGTGTGTGTGTCTCTCTGTGTGTTTGTATGCCTACACGCATGCCTGTGTGGGTGTGTGTGTGTGTGTGTGGGTGTGGGTGTGTGTCCGTGCGTCCTTGTCTGTGTGCGTGTGTCTCCACCAGCTCCTTTGGGCAGCTCAGGTGCACCGTGGCCTGTGTGATCGACTCCACCGGCTGCAAGTACTTCACCTGAGAGAGAGAGAGATAGAGAGAGAGAAAGAGGGAGAGCGAGAGAGCCCCTCCCAGTGCGTCCACATGGCAGCTACCCTGAGCTGGCTGCATGTCCAGACTTACCCTCTTGCTTTTGGGCTTCAGACTTCCTCCTCTTAGCACTGAAGACTCTTCCACAAAAAGACAATTGGTGCGACTACAATATACAAGAGGGAGGGTAAGGCAGGGGAGAGGGGGGGGCAACTAAGTACTAAGAAGTCGACCCGATAACTGACCTCAATGGAGACCCTCCGATTGGCTGCAGCACTGTTATGAAGAACCCGATGATTGTGTTTGACATGTTTTTAATCAAGGTTTTGTTCTTTCAATTGCATCTGGATTGAGATGTCAAATGGCTGTCTGACTGTTACTGACATTGTGCTTTATGAAGAAAAAAGAGACATGTAGCAAGAGAGTGTTTTTTGGAGTGGCAAAGATGTTAGCAGTGATAATATTGAGCACTGAGATTACAAATCAGGGGTATGTACTGTATATATGAATATATCTGAGCAACTTAGGTATCAAACGTACTATATTTATTAACTGCCGCAGAGCAGCTAATGCATGTGTGGTAATGTGGGTACCCCAGCATATTCCTATTAACTGTATGCATAAAGACTTTTAGCAATGTTCTAACATTTAGTCACCTGTGAACATATTTAAATGAATGTTAAAACAGTAAACAATACCAAGCATGCATGACTGTATGTAAGTATGTATGTATGTATGTGTGTATCTATGTATGTTTGTTGTTGTTTTTTTTACATACAATGAATACTGAAATACTGTGGTTGTTTAGCAAATGTGCGTTTAAAAAACATTCATCATCAAATGAGCGAAATCTTAATAAACCTTTAATCTTAATAAACATCGAAATAAAATCCGAATTGAATTGAATTGAATTAAATTGGAAGACAAGCATGGGGGGCGTGGTTAATATAAGGGGGCGGGGCGTCTCTTTAACCAACCAACCAATCACAGGAACACTTCCGGGCAACAACGACTACGTCACTGCCACGTATGGAGCCCAACCGCGTCTTCAATGAAGAAGTTGCGAATCGACGCGTAACTTAGTGCGTAAAAAAACAAACAAAAAAACAAGTATTTATTTATTAGTTCATTTAACGCGCAGCATGCTCCTCGGCGTCGTGAGCTGGCTGTGCGCCTCCCTGCTGGCCTCCCCCGTCGGCGGCGGGAAGCTGCCGGAGCCCGAGGTGAACGTGGAGGTGCTGCACAAACCCTTCCTCTGTCACCGCAAGTCCAAGTATGGAGACATGCTGCTGGTGCATCATGAGGGGTACTTCCAGAACGGTACCCTGTTTCACTCCAGGTAACGATCACACAGCGCTGTACTACAGGTCTGATTGTGTCTTTAATGTCTGTATGCAGGGGGGTTGGGGACTGGGGGTAGTGGGCTGACTGTGCTGGGAGTGGGCTCAGAAAAGAAATAAAAAATAAAAACAAACTTTTTTTTTAGGGGGGGGGGGGCTCCACTTTGTTTGTTTTTGTTTTTTATTTCTTTTCTTCTAAGTAATTAGTGACACAACTACAGTAAAATTGGCTGATAGACTTGAATTTGAAAAAGAATAAAACTGAATATACTGGAGGGCCCCTGTCACCCTCGTACACAATAAATAGACTACTGAAACAAACATGAAGAAAATAATGTTCTCTTAAGCATGATACTCCATGCAAACATCATTTAACCACATAGGAAAAGTATCACAGTATTCTATGGGTCCATATATATAATGATGGGCCGTGGTGGGGCCCCTATATGGTTTCTTTTCACGGGGCCCAAAATCCCTGGTGCCGCCCCTGTCAGTATGTACGGTATGTACAGCCCTTAACCTTTGTTCCTCTGTTCCTCTCTCAAGTTATACCGAGGGCGACCAGCAGGCGGTGTGGTTCACGTTGGGCATCCGAGAGGTGATCAAAGGTTGGGATAAAGGCCTCCAGGACATGTGCAGTGGAGAGAAGAGGCGCCTCACTATACCCCCTTCTCTCGCCTATGGAAAGGAGGGGAGAGGTACATCATTGCGTGTTACATTTTTCAAATTGCCACTTACTTCTTGCTATTCACAAGCTTCCAAAAAAAACACACTTGATTCTGTAACTTGTCTTTCAAAAGCATTTTAGGACTGCAACAATGGATGAGGGTCTTATAGGACCCCCACACCGTTATGTTGTCACCTTTTATCCGCATGGAGCATGTGAGCAATACTTCATGCATGCGTTTCTTGTGGTAAGAATATTACGAACTCTAACCCCACTAACACAGTGTCTTTCATAACACAAGGCAACCTGAAATGTATTGACTGATGATATGCTGTATAATAACGCCACACATAAAGATAATTTATTGCAAGCCAACCTCGTGTGTGTGTGTGTGTGTGTGTGTGTGTGTGTGTGTGTGTGTGTGTGTGTGTGTGTGTGTGTGTGTGTGTGTGTGTGTGTGTGTGTGTGTGTGTGTGTGTGTGTGTGTGTGTGTGTGTGTGTGTGTGTGTGTGTGAATGCATCCAGGTAAGATCCCACCTGAGAGCACCTTGACCTTCGTCATGGAGGTCCTGGAGATCCGCAACGGGCCCAGGTCCCACGAGTCCTTCCAGGAGATGGACCTCAACGACGACTGGAAGCTCTCCAAGCAGGAGGTGAGGAGAATTATTATTTTCATTTGTATTTCCCAACCTTGGGGTCGGGACTCCATTTTGGGTTGCCTGATATACATAGGGGATCTCGGACGATTGGGATAGATCAGCTTACCAGCCTACTCAGTTGACTGTAGCAACTGGTAGATCTGATCTATCCACCATACATCTGGGTGGACACTCCCACTTGTGATTGTCAAGTGGGGCCATTCCAAACGGTTTTTGAAACGGCTTGGAATGGCTAATCACACTCACACCTGGTGGTATAATAGGAGTCATTTAAGTTATAGATATTTGATAATACATTTGTTGTACTTTTAAACTCTCAAAGGGCTCATAAAGGTCCTGTGTATATAAACATAGTCTACCTAATGATCTGTAGCCACAAGTTACTACTACTAATCGCATAGTGTTAAATAAATTGGTTGGGGTCACGTTTTTTTAGACCTAAAAATTGGATCGCAGGCCAAAAACAGTAGGGAGCCACTGATGTAACATTTGTACCTACTGTTCTCCACCCGCCCAACCCCACCCCTCTTCCACGGCCATCCAGGTGAAGGAGTACCTGCGCAAGGAGTTTGAGCGCCACGGCTACCCCCCCAACGACACCCATCACGAGAGCATGGTGGAGGACATCTTTGCAAAGGAGGACGAGAACAAAGACGGCTTCATATCCTCCCGAGAGTTTACTTACAAGCACGACGAACTATAGAAGCGCATTCCACACCAACCCCCCCGTTTCTATGTCATTTTCTGTGAGATGCGTCCATTTTCATGTTGAACTGTTTCAGTGAATGTGGGGTGTGAATGTGAACGTTGAATTTTACTTGTGATGGCATCTCGTCCTTTGGGTGGATGCTGTCAGGGTGACTGTTACCTGAGTTCAAAAATAATTTCAGTGTTTACAGTGTGTTCAGTATCTGTGGGGTATAAGAAAATCTAAATTAAGTTTCTCCACACAACTCCAAACCTAGTATTGTAAAAAGGCAGTATTTCTGTATTTTTATACAACTTCAGACAGTTTTGGTTGTGAACAAATCCAATTCACGTTTATTTGTCACATACACTATTATACATGCAATGTGCAAGGTAATTTCCGAGCCATGCTAGGCAAAATTTAAAAGCCCAAGTATACTGTATGTCCTCTGATGTGATGAAAATAAAAATACCTTTTTACACAGAATAATCTGTTTGATGGTCCACCAAACCTTCTTATGACCAAAATAATGGCCATTGCACAATACATTTCATAATGTCTGACCAATAAACAGCGACTCTATGGATTGTTTTTTTGTTCGCTTTTTTCTCTTTGTAATAGTTCTCATGTTCTACCAGCAGGTGGCACTGTCTTCACATGTGAATATAGGTACACAGTAAATTAATTGGTTATTACCGACCTACACCTGCTTAAGCAATACGCATTACAATATGACCTGCTAATGAAATACTACAGACATTACCAGATCATTTTAAAGAGTTATCTTATAATTTCAAAAAGAACAGTCTTGTACGTTTTGTAGCACCATTGAATAGTGTTGGTAGAATCACATTCAATATAATAACCCATCATCGTTTATGCATTTACTATTGAATTATTTAACTGTACATGTACAGTGCATATAGCCAACAGCTATGGGTTTTAATTATACAAATTCCATTGCCTTGTAAAAGCAGATAATCTTGCTACTATCATTATGACCATATCTAATCGTTACCTTTTTGAAGCACTGAACATTGATGTACATAATGACCTACCATCTACTTTATGCAAACCTACCAGTCTAAATGTAGGCCTACACATCACAGACATGCTATATTGTCCCAGTTTGTCTTGTTTAATAACCAAAGGATAGCTTGCGATTGATTTGTGTGCATTTGTGTGTGGTCTATGTGCAAGAGTAAGGAAAATAAAACATTGTAAGATGGGGGGTCCTCTGACGCACACACACACACACTCACACATTTGAAACATTCCACCCTGGAAGAGGTCAGAGGTCACATTAAACTGGGCGGGGTCCAGCACAGTCCGCGGGCCTCACAACCCCTAAAAATACACACAGCCACACACACTCACACTTTGAGAGACTGCGTGATGCACACACACACAGCCCTTGTTACACGTGTGCACCATAACAAACAGAATGCCGTCATTACAGTCAATGACACAAGTTGAGGAATGGAATGAGTTTGGGCGGACTCTGTCGGTCGGATGTGGTCAGGGTGTGAGCTTGAGTCTCATCTGAGATGTGTTCTGATCCCAAGGGGCATCGGGTTCTCTGCAGGGAGTGGGGGGGGGGGGGGGAGAAAAGAAGGTGAACAAAGGGGATGGAGATGCTGGACTTTGAAATGGATGGACTGGACTAGTCCCAGGTCTGGCTACATGGGGTGACTCACCTCTGTTCTGTTTGCTGGGGTAGATGCGGAGGAAGGGTTTGAACTCGTCCGGCGGGGGCAGGTCCTCCACCGGATGGAACTGGAACTTGGACTCAAAGTCGTCTAGAAAAGGTACAGGTCTGCATTAGGGGACGCCACCCTGTCTAGCTTGCAGGTATTCCATTTTTGTTTCAAGGAGACACCGGAGATTACTATACTCCACTATGACTGCTGTTGCATCACACACACACACACACACACACATATACAGTACATTACACACACAGAGGCTCACCCAGGCTTTGCAGGTGCCCATTCCTAAGGCTGGTGGGGGGCAGGGAGGGGAGAGGAGGGGGTGGAATGCGGCAGGACAGCTCTGTGGTGGGGGACCGGGCTGGCGGAGCAGGGGGAGGAGCCAAGCGACTCACACCTGTTGCCATGGGAAACAGGAGAACAGCATCAGCGGAGTGTCAAGACCACCACTCAGAGAAATGTACATCAAAGATGAACATTGAAAAGTTTGTATGTTAGCCATTGTGACTGTAACTGTGATTAAGTGCTATACAAAGTGCTATACAAACAAAATGGACTTGACTTGTATGTAAATGCATGCGAGTGCTGCATCACAATAACAGCCTTCAAAGTGCTCTACAGGCCCACATTTAAATTAAATTACACAGCACAGTCTCACACATTGAGAAAGAATGGAGAGAGGATACAACCTTGCTAATCAATGCATAATAAACATGCTGGTAATTATGTCATTTAAGCAGCAAAAAAAGTAAAGGCAGTTACAAGTTTAAAACGGGTGAACCGTACTACAATTATAGTTTTAAATAGCATTGATTACCTCAAAGGCATTCAAAGTCATAAAGGCGAGGCAAGCAGCGTCTGCCATGAATGTGCTAACTTTAGGTCATGATAGATGGTTCTACGGTGCCAAGCCACCAGGAGTACGGGGCAGTACCAGTACCTGCATTGCGGGGTACGGCGGGGGCCGTCGGGTGGGGGCGGTGCACGGGTAGGAGGGTGGCAGCGGGGGCAGAGGGGGAGCCCCGAGGCGCAGGGACACGGGAGGGGGTGCCTGGGGAGGTG
>PIJE02001511.1:53157-68157 GCA_002895965.2 Coryphaenoides rupestris | reverse complement strand
TGAGTGGGTGGAGAGGAACAATGGTTTGCGTTGTGTCCAGAGAAAGGCCCTCTTTAGCCAGGGGAAGGACTAAACGGCCATCATGTGCAACAAGGGAACGGGAAAACAACATAAGGAAATTCTTTGGGAAGTGCAGGCAGGCTGCAGATAAAGCACAGGCGCAGTCACCGAATGATGGGAAACGTAAGGGGGATATGCACCTGGGAATTAATATTAGGCTATCACCTGTGGCGGCGTAGGATATTACATACACATGGGTTAGGGTCTGCAATATATATATATATATATATATGGGTTAGGGTCTGCAATATATATATATATATATTAGCTAATAACTATTATATTAAATGGCAGCATCGTCTGTGGTCGTCATCCTGTCAGCGAGGGGCCGCAGAGAATGAGAGAATGAGAGAATGAGAGAATGAGAGAATGAGAGAATGAGAGAATGAGAGAATGAAGTCCACCCATTCATAACACACGATGAATTCTTGAGGGGCTCTCGGTCGTGGGAGTGAGGGAGTGGAGAGAGAGAGCCTGCAGTCTGAAGCCCTGCGCGCTTTTAATATGTTGTGGAATCTGCGGACACCAGACCCTGCCAGCCCCCCCATCTAATGAAATGTGATGATGATTAAACAACAGCAGCTTTAGTTAGCCCAGTTGTTTTGTTTGAGAAGTTTCGTCGTGGTTCCCTTCCCTTCCCTTCCTCCCTGTCTGCCTGTCCTGAGGCTTCAATGTGAACAAACTTGAATCTCCGGCTGTCTTCTTCTTTTTCTATCTCTGCGACCTTTTCTTTGAGTGTGTGGTAAGCCTGCGTGAGGGAGAAGTGAGAGTGACAAAGGCAGAAGGACAGACAGACAGACAGACAGACAAACAGACAGTCAGAGATCAAGATAGTCTTGTGAGGGCGGGAGGAGAGAGAAGGCATTCTGTTTGCCCTGTATTCCACTGGCAAGCTATCCTCCCGTAGCTATTTCTATCTGCATATCTGTGTCAAACTCTGGCTGCTGCTGCTGCTGGTGGTGGTGCTGCTGGTCAACAGTTGGTCGACAGGTGTTTGGTTACTTTGAAGTGTATTACACACACACACACACACACACACACACACACACACACACACACACACACACACACACACACACATGCCTTGTGTAATAATGGTGTATTAGCAGATGATGATAATGATGATTAATAAACACCTATGAAAAAGCTTACACATAACACATTTCAACTGAATTAAGATAGTTGGGAAGACACTGTAAGCCTAGTCCTATACGTTTTGAAGCACGCAATAACACAGTAAAACACACACACATACACACACACACACACACACACACACACACATAGAAGCACTTGGGGCCAGTTTGCATTCCTTGTCCACTGTTTAAAAAATAAAAAAGGAGAGAAAAAGAAAACACAGGAGCCAGGTAAACCTAATTATAATTATTGATTAGAGGAACAGGACAAAAAGTCAACAGAGATTAAAGTTACTGTAACACGGCAAGAAGAAGAACGGCAAGAAAGTACTCAGATCTTATAGACGCTCTCCACCTGTAACATGAACGGTAATTACAAGTCTCATACGGTCTAATAGTCGTGTCTATATGTATATATATTTTTGTAAAATGTTGCTTACCTGAAAAAGAAAAAGAAAATAACCGACCTCCAAGCGACCCAGAAAGAGGCTGAGCTCTGCGCTGGGACAGTTAGGTTACTCTGGTTATTTTTAGTCAAACGTGGACATCCATGGTAAGGGAAAGGCAATATTATATTTAATATAATAGGTCAAAAACGTCTTCAGTTGAGAAAAAATGTAATAATATAATAAAATAAAACGTAGGCCTATTCCCCCGTCCTCTGTATTGGCATTAATAGTTGTAATTCCAGCTATGCGTCCAAATACACCATTTATATTGTCATATAAGTGGTTGTTATATGTGTTCATATTTCTAGTATCCATACGGTGACTTATTTACTCCTCGGCGGAGAGGAGGCGGGACAGCTCGAGGCCACGCCCCGAAGTTCACGCCGCTCAGGCCTCGACCAATCACGTTGAAGAAAGGACGCGCTTGATGGTTGAATCAAATAGGCCTACGTTTGGACTTGAGGAGCCTACAGTGTATTTACATGAGGATATTATACTAAATAGCTTAAAATAAATGTAAAATAACTTTGGAATTATTATTATTATAATAATGTAACATAATGTAACAAATCTTTTTTTTTTAAGTGATTCCTAAAGTGTCCCAACCAGTAAAGTGTCTTAAAGTGCCACTAAAGTGCCAGATGCCCTATTCTGATCTTATTCTGATCTTATTCTGGTTCTATTCTAGTGTAGTGCACTGTGTTTACCCTCTAGTGGTGAAGACTGGCGTTACACCCATGGACACCGCCTCCTATAGGCCTACACTGTACTTCAAGGGTGTGTGGGCCTCTTTAAAGGTATGAACGACACGCTAAGCCCCTGCCAGACACTCTTGTGCAATTAGCATAGTTCACGTACCACGTATAGTGTACGGTCAGGCAGTCAGGCATGCTACAGTGCACACGTATTGTAGACTAATGTGCTGTCGTAAGAAAAACATTAAAGTGAAACACACACGCACACACACCCACCCACACACAAGACACACACACATGCACCTCAACAATGAGAGAGGAATGCGGTGACACAGGCAGGCTCTCCCCCCAGTATGACAGAACAGGATCGCGTTGCCCTGGGCTGGACGTGCCCGGAGAAAGGCTGGACCTATATGGCTTTTTCTTTCTTCTTTGTAACTGGTTCCTCACAGTCACAGAAGTGATTGGATTCCTGAAGTGGGCGTGTTGCTCTCCTCTCCCGGTCATATATTGTGACTTTTCTATGCAGTGTTTGATTTGTGCTGGGTTTGGATTGTAAACATAGCCGTACCCTGGCTTGTACATAGGCACACATGTACACTCCCGTACACACGTACACACGTGCAGAGGTTCACATGTACCCACACACACACACACACACACACACACACACACACACACACACACACACACACACAGCATTCAGTCACATTAAAAAGGCCTAGTGGGTCTTCCTCAAAGTTTTCTCTACTTTTAATTTACACACACACACACACACGGTATTAAATACAAATGTATTTATTGTGTTTTTCCTTCATTAATTGATCATGTGGTTCATAATACAATTCTGTTAAGTACCGTGAAACTAAACTCAAATACCTGAACCCCACATTCCTTCAAGCTGCTTGGATGACATTCTAGTATGGCACACTTCAGCTCTTACTTCAAATATATTAGCTTTGGGGACAAAAGTTTATACATTAGATTGCCTAGTCCTTCAATTATGGTATAGCTAGGGGTAGAACATATTTTTCTGTTAGTGTTTGGCATGGCAATGAATCACTGTGTTACATCGTTGTTACATGCATGTATGCAATGGGAAGCTATGGAACATGTGATTTTCCCAACGGACCTGCTTGTTCTACAGGTAATCATGATATTTACACCACTATACCTTAAAAGTCATAAAAGCAACCCCTTAAAAGCAACCCCTTAAAAGTCAACCCTTAAAAGTCAACCGACAGTGATTCCTTAAGGAAACATCAAAGACTCGTAACAAACACACAAACACACAGACACACACACACACACACACACAATCCTTCATTATTTAACATGTAAATGCGACAGAAAAGGGGGATATGTCACCAAATGACACCGTGAACAGCCAAAACGGAGGCACATCAGGGCTTGTGGTGCCTGCCAGGGCTCTGAAGTGCTTAATGCATTCATTTCTAACCTGTACTTAATCTCTTTAAACATCCATTATAGTATTCCTTTGTCATGGTGGTTCAATAACCATTATCAGAAGACAGGACAAAATAAATCTCTTTACCACTTGGGTATTTTGGTTATTTTACAGTGATCCAAGCTTCTGCAAACACGCAAGAAAATAGCATGTGCAAAAATAGCTCCATCTCGTATTTCCAAATCTTAAAATATATTTTATAGATCTTTTCTACAATGGTACATACACATACTGGCTGCCTGTCTCCCTTCAAGTCTTCTTCATCATCTTTGTGATCTTCATCATCACCACCACCATAATTCCAGCCTGCTGTTTGCCTCTGGCACACCAAGTCAAGTTTTTTAATAATACCAATCATCACCATCCTCATCACCACCATCCTCATCATCATCATCATGGCCGTCCGTCGTCGTCATGGTCACCGCTGGTCCTCCTGCCGGGCAGCGTTGTTGTCCTGCTCCTCGATGGGCAGGCTGGAGCGCACCTTACGTTTCTCCTTGAAGCGGCCCGACCGCGACACCCTCATGTTCCTGCGGCACGTCTGCTCGTTGAACACGGACTCCAGGTGAGAGTCGTCGTACGTGTCGTCGCCGAGCACGCCGCTGTCCATGCCCGCCGTCTCCTTCTTGCCCGTCTGGGCCTGCGATGAGGCCTTGCCCGTGGCTGCCACAGGGTCTTTGGGGGCCGCATTCTCTGGTTTGGGGGCGAAGGGATCGAAGTCGGGGTCGAAGGTCGCCGTGGAGTCCTTGGGCCCGCTGGTCTTGCGCTTCACCAGGAAGGACTTCCACCATGGCGTTCTCTCGGCCATGTTGCCCCCAGGAGCACCTGCAAGCAGAGGCTCAGGTCAAGTTCATGCCATTTGAACTTACAACTTACAAACATATAACACATCTCCATATTACCAAACTCTCTTTTTACTTAGGTCTCATAGCAGCTCTTTCAGATTATTGTTGTTTTTTATTACTGTTCTACCTTGGAGACTTTGAGCTTAGACACCAATAAGGCTTCATGTTTTGTTGGTCCTGAATCCTGTTTGCATTCATTTGAGTGGTGACGATCAGGACTAAGAATAGTTTGTTTTACGGTTTACGGTCATCCGACTGAGGTCCACGACCTTGTTATTGCCGTGATTATTACAGTCATTACAGTACATCACACGCATACCCCGTGTATCCATGTTGAGCTTCTCTGTAAAACTGGTTTAATCAGTTGTGAGAATAGAGCAGCGACGAGCAGTGATTCATGGTTGAACAACGCACACAAGCCCTGCTCATCTGATCACTCACCTGACGTCTCGCCTCTGCAAAGGGACTCGAGTTATCCTGCGAGAAAAACCAAAACCAATGCAACGTGGGTCAATTAACGTCGTCTTAGCCCGACGATCCCATGTGGCAAAACGTAGGACTTATAAGGGCAAAGAAAAGTAGCCCACTTAAAAAAAACTAACTCAGAAGCAATCCTTAATAGAGTCACAGAATAAAAGTATCCATTTTACGCACGACCAGTCGAGATAAGTAGTTGCCTCGTGGCTCCCAGATTGGATCAATTAATATTTGCCTGTTAATTAATAATTATTATTCGGTTTCAGTTATTCCTTGCGAAGTGTAGCCTACGTGTGGATCCGAATTGACATATAGTCGACCCGCAGGTCTCCGCCTCCGAAACTCTCGTCGGGAACACCTGTCGCCGCCTCTGATTGGACGGGATCCACAGGTCTCTCACGTGAGCGCCTATCAGGTGAATCTATCTAGGGGGGGGGGCGGGGCTTGTGGTAACCTGGCAACGTAACCCATGGGAGCGCGCATCTCTTGCTCTGCGATACATTTGAAAAGTGTTGTATTAACAATAGATCTATTGTGTCAATGCTAGAACCCAACCCAACCACAGGAGCCAAATGATATTGTTATTTTCAATAGGTTACCTGAATTAGGTATTTGCTTGCAAAGGGCTGGACTTACATTTTGCTATTTTGGTGACACTAATTGGTAAATGGATTGCATTTATACAGCGCTTTACAGTTGCCTCACATTCACCCATTCATACATTCATGGCGGTGTCAACCATGCAAGGTAACAACCAACACGTCAGCAGCAGTTAGGGTTAGTTGGTGTCTAGCTCAGGGACACCTCGACACTTACCTAGGTGGAGCCAGGGGATCGAACCAGCAACCTTCCTGTTGCCAGACAACCCCTCTTACCTCCTGAGCTACTGTCACCCCCCCCCAATTGCCTGCTAATGGACTGGTCCATTTTTTAAACTGTTCAGTGTTTACTGAAAGAATCTGGGGCAAGAATTCACAAGTCTTCCTAAAATGTTGGTTTGCAATTGTGGGGTGGAGGAAGCTGTCTGGCCAGGCGCCAGTTTCACCTGCCTCAGCGCACTTCTCCTGCGTCTCTGTTCCGGATACTTGGGCTTCCTGACCCCATACTGTATGTTTAAGGCAACTCAAAACCATACATTGTAGTTTTACGGTAATGTGTTCGACTTCCATGTCTGTCTGTCTGTCTGTCTGTCTGGTTGTCTGACATTTAGAGTTACACACACACACAGACACACACACAGACAGACAGCAACACAAACAGTAAGAACAGTGTTCTGTAGTTACTACTACAGATGTAGTTTCTTTTCTTTGTCTATGTCTCTGTGTTTCTTTATAGTTCTCTATACTATTATACCATATTATTACACTCTACCTCTTGAGGAAGGTTGCTGTTTCGATCCCCGGCTCCACCTAGCTAAGTGTCGAGGGGTCCCTGAGCAAGACATCTAACCCCAACTGCTCTCTAGACCAGCTGGCTGTTGCCTTGCATGGTTGAACCCAGCATTGGTGTATGAATGGTGATTTGGATAAAAGCGCTAAATAAATGCAATACATTTTAGTCCACCCGCACATTCAGTGGATTTTGAAAGCAAATACAGTATAAAGGACTTTTAGGGATCCCTACCCGGTTGGTATTTTTCTCTAGTCAGTAGGTTTGGGTCATCAAAATTTACGTTTAATCTAACTTCTTGGTATGCCATGGGTACACCGACCCCAAACGGCTTGCGAGTGCGAGTGAATTAAAATCTCCTGTGAAGCAGAGAGTGAGAGAGGATAAGGTCACACCAGGGAATACCTTTGTGGTTTCTCTCTCGATCGGATGTTGAATTTCTCTCGATCATACCAAGGAACCAGTGGACCGCATACCTGAGGGACTCCCTCTCTCTCTCTCTCTCTCTCTCTCTCTCTCTCTCTCTCTCTGCCTCCTCCCACCCCGACCGAAACTCTAGGATCTCTTCCCCACTCCACCATTGCATTGGAGTCCAGCTCATGATCAGCTTACACACACAGACACACGTGTCCGGTACACACACACAGACACACACACACACACACACACACACACACACACACACACACACACACACACACACACACATTCAGTCATATAAAAGAACATCCAACCAGAAATCTGTTAGTTTATAGGGACACATACACCGCACACAAGTGCACACTGCATTGAATTGCCACTATTATTTTCCTGACCAAGCTTCAAAACTAGACAAGTAGATGCTTCCTGTGAATATTCCTCTGTTTCTCATTCCCCTTCCCTTAAAACTGTCATATCAGCTTTCCTCTCTCTGAAGACTTAAACACGTTTTACAATCGAGCTATTCACATTCAATACAATGCATCCCAGTTTTAAACCATTACCACCATGGTGGTAATCTCCATTTCCACTTAATTGATTATTCATACACAACAGCTCTTCTCGATTTGAATCTATTATACAAGTGAAGACATCTGCGCGTGCTTGAGCCTCATGTGTCATTGTATATTAAAGATCGATTTAAAAGAGGCCCTGATTCGATCAATCTAAACAGGACCTCAACATCAAGACTGGTATTGAGTTGAAACTGTAGGTCACACACCCTCCATAAACCCATTCCACACACTGTTGCCTGCTCTTGTTTAGAGTAGATAATTCACCTTAACTGGACAGAAACAAAAACATACGTATGTATGGACACAAGATCTCCAGATAGAGCTGTATAAACTTTCATGTATGTCTTTACTCTGTGTCTCTGTGCCACTGTCTCTCTGTGTCTCTGCATGTCTCTCTGTGTCTCTGTATGTCTCTGTGTCTCTGCATGTCTCTCTGTGTCTCTGTGTCTCTGTGTCTCTGCATGTCTCTCTGTGTCTCTGTCTCTCTGTGTCTCTCTGTGTCTCTGTGTCTCTCTGTGTCTCTATATCTCTTCATGTCTCTCTGTGTCTCTTCATGTCTCTGTGTCTCTCTGTGTCTCTCTGTGTCTCTCTGTGTCTCTATGTCTCTGTGTCACTGTCACTCTGTGTCTCTGCATGTCTCTCTATGTCTCTCTATGTCTCTGTCTCTCTGTGTCTTTGTGTCACTGTCACTCTGTGTCTCTATGTCACTCTTTGTGTCTTTGCATGTCTCTCTGTGTCTCTATGTCACTCTGTGTCTCTCTATGTCTCTGTCTCTCTGTGTCTCTGCATGTCTCTCTGTGTCTCTCTGAGAAGGTTTATTCAAGCAAAAACAAAAAAACAAAACGATTTTAACAGAGAAGGTCAACTTGAGTGTAAAGGATGTTGCCAAACTATACAGAAAGCAAAGTGGTTAATGTTCTGTCCTGGTCTAAAAAGCCTCTTGCCTGGTCTCTTGCCAATGTTGACATTATCAGTAAGAATAGACAATTGGTATTACTATTTTACTACATTTCTATAGTATGCAGTAATATAGTAGTAGAGTATCCCACTGACCAATTCTGAAGTATTACAATCACTGGCATTATGCATCTTATATATGATTATAAGTTATTATCAATCATGTAACTACATGTTACACTGATTCATGCAAACATTCGTGCACAACAGCTGACAGATGTGCGGTTGGTGCAGATGTGCACCAGCATGCTCGTGCACGAGGCGGGTGGGGGTGGGGGGGGGGGGTGGTTGTCGTCATCCATGCTTCAGTGTGACAATGCAAAGGTGCTGGCCTCACCATCACCGCATCATCAAGCCATGTGTGCGTATATACGGGAACGGTAGGTCCACGAGAAAAGCTGTCTAAAAAAAGCCTCTCTTTGTTGTTGTGCAGAGCACTTAACAACTGGTTGAGCCGAGGTGTACTGGCCATGGGAAAGGTGGCCAAGACGCAGCCCGTCAGACTGGTAGAGTCAGCTCTGCTGAAAAAGAAAAAAAAGAAAAGAAAAAAGCCTTTCAGAGGAAGTGAGTGAGCTACTGTGTCTGCTCTCTCTCTCTCTCTCTCTCTCTCTCTCTCTCTCTCTCTCTCTCTCTTTCGTTCCCTCTCTCTGTCTCCCATTGTGTATCTTTCCTCGTATTTTTCCCATCTTTCTTCCCCATTTTTCTCCATTCTGTCTCCATCTGTCTCTCTGTCTCCCTCCTCCTCTCTCTCTCCTTCAAGCTCTCTCAATCTGTCCCTCCCTTCCATGTCCTCTCTGTCTCCGTGTCAATCTTCCTCCTCTCTTTGACAGACACTTTTTCCTCTTGTCTTTTGGTCTCTTTCTGTATTCCTCCTCATACCTATCTCGCCCCAACTTCTCTTCCTTTGTCTTTCGCACTATCTTTATCTCTCTTTATCTCACTATCTCACTTTCTCACACACGCATACTTGAACACATCCATGCATGGATACCAAAAACCAAACAGATAAACACACACATAATTTTCGTTTTCACCAAATAGAGAACCAGTAGATCAAACGGCCATCTTGTCCGAGGAGCTCGGCTGGCTGGTTCGGTTCCAATGGGAGTTCGGAGAAAAGTTGCAAAACATGATGTCCCCATGTGATTGGTATTTTATAGTTTTCTTTTCACTGTGATTACTAACAATAACAAAATGTGATTTCTGCACGCATGCAGTGAGGGTGGAGCAGGCCTGGTGCCATTCTTGTGAATGGAATCTGGAGTTTCGGCAGTGGTATTGTGTCCTTGTATTTGATTTGAGGATTCCTTTGTCTGGCTGCTTCGCCTGCCTGCGTAATCATGTGTCGTTTCTCGATGGTGAGGTGAAAGCTGTCGGCCCCTTTGGTGAACGCTAACACGAGCTTCGCGGAAACCGGAAGTCAGTGAGCACGAAGTTTCGTGGCTCCTTGACAGTGTATGTTGTCATTGGTTTCAATGTGTTGCTATGAAGACAAGCCGCCTCGAGGGAATACATCGCCCACACTTAATTCAACACAGACAGTATGACACAGAGCACAGTTTCACCTTGCGCACACACACATATACACACGCACGCGCGCGCACACACACACACACACACACACACACGCACGCACACACACACACACATGCATATGTGTCTTGTGTGTTTGTCAAGGTCAGTTCAATTTGATAATGAGTATCACAACCATAAAACTGAAATGAAGATATGCTTTGTACAATGTGTCATTGTGCATAGCTGTGGATTGTGTGTGTGGTCGGTGGCTGGTTTAAGCAGCCTCCCGTGACCCGGGTCTGATTGGGTGGCTGGGTGAGGCTGGCTGTACACCTGTGGTGCGTTGGCCACATCAATGCCCACAGGCTAAACCAGCCACCACCACACACACACACACACTCCACACACACACTCCACATACCTAATTATGTGACGTAAATGACCGTTTCTGCGCGAGGAAAACACTTGTTTGCATGTAAATGCCACGCGGTGGCGCTGTTGCTGTAGCAATTTCACAACCTGAACTATTAAAAGGAGGAGAGGGCTATCCAGTCTGAGATATCTGTTTACAGGTCGACATGTGTTTAGAAGACAGACATGTATAGGTGTTTAAATGCTTTTATTCATGGTAATAACATTTTATTGACCTTTAGGATGTCTGTTTTAATTGCATCACACCTTACCCATTATGATGCCATCATCAGCACATTAGGGAAGAAATTGTGAATTTACCCACAACTATAATCTGGCCTTATGCTTAAAACACAAATGCACACATATTATTCAGTATTTATTTATTTATTTTTTATATTTTACCATAGTGTTAGGCGCAGACTGTTTGGGGACATGGCCAGCAGAGGGAGCTATTTCACTAAAGACTTCATGAACCGTTGCTTAATTTATCACACCCTGATCTCGTCAAGAGATTTGACGTCCCAACAGACATGAAGAGTACACAGTACCTTGTAGATCCTTGGGCAGATATGTAGCGCTCCAGACATTATGAGGTGGCAGGTACCTGATTAAACATATCCAGGTTCATTCCATCCATGCTGTTGCCTATAGTCTTCAGTCACCTAAAGCCTGCATGAACACTGTGTATGGAAAGGAGTATTCAATGTTCACAACTTACATATACTTACATAACCATTGATGACTTGCTTGCAATTGCGAGGTTGGGTCATCGCCTTTCTCTAAATAATACACCCATTGAGGAAAAAGGAGCTTGAAGCTGTTATGGACATCCCTATACGGTCTAATTCCTGGAAAACCATCCACTCCACGCCCCCCGGGTCATTGATGGCACCGTTGGGAATCCTCTGTGATCCTCCTCCGCGTCAGCGCTGTTATTGGGCCGTGGCGCACTTAGCCCAGTCAAGTATGTACTGTAGTACCACGTAGGCTCACACCACCTATTCAATGAACTGCACGGGGCATGTCTGGTACCCCGGGGGAGGGATTAAGAGAGCGACAAAATGGCCGTGATTGAAACGCCTGGTTCCTTTACATAACCGCCGAGCGGTGGTACCGGGATTTCAAAGATGGCGCCCTCGTTGATGTAAACATGTTTTCTAATGGCGTGCTCGTGGCTACTTGACAACACGAGTATTGTAAACCAGCAGTTTGTGAGACAGGAGGGTCAGACACTCCCCAGACCCACCACCACCACCACCCCGCCACCCCCCTCTCCCAACACTCGAGCCACACCTCCCTCATCCGTCAGCGAAATAGAAACGTCCATCAACGGTTTGCTGCGTCACACACACACACACACACACACACACACACACACACACACACCACACACACACACACACACACACACACACACACACACACACACACCCACACCCACACCCACACACACACACTCAGAGGGCAGACAGAGTGAAACCGTGCTGGGGGTGTTTCGTGTTTGCGAGTCGGAAGAAAAAAAAAGAAACATTTTGATTTTATCGAGCGAAACCGGATGGTTCCGATACGGGCTCTTTGGGAGACATTGATTAAAAGGGCGGGGGGGGGGGGGGGGGTGGGTTGGGGGGGATAGGGTTTGTCTTTTGGGCCTCGGCTGTTTCTCTTCTCGGGGAACAAAGAACGAAAAAAAAGAGGCCCTGTGGGGTGGAGGGAAGCAATCAATGTTGTTAATGGTGCTGTCGTTGTTGACGTTGTTTACAGCCCGCCGCCGCCACAAGACACGCGATGCGTCTCGCGGGCCAGACAGAACCTTATCAATACGAATGAGACGTCTGCCGTGAACTCCCCGCTGTCCATCTCCCTGGAGGTTGTCAGCGGCGACGACGGTGACAACAACAACAACAACAACAACAACAACAACAAAAACAACAAAAGCGTGAATGTAATCGGAGTGCGACTAAATCACACTGACAAAAGTATGCGTTGTAATACCGATGCATACGGTATCTCGTTTAGTTTCGCATGCTCTCCCCCTCCCCTTTCCCTTAACCCCCCCCCCCCCCACACACACACACACACACAACCACCCACATTGCAACGTCTTGGAAATCGCACTTCTGTCATGCAGGGATCTGCCCTCTCCCTCACCCCCGGAGGACTGGAGGGTGAGGTAGCCATTCCCCCCCGCCTGTTTTTGACTGTATTCCGACCTGCCCCTCCCTCCCCTCTCCACGTCCCCTCCACCTGTCTGCCTCCTGTCTGCCCCCCTTGTAAGTCTCCGCCTCCTGGCACAGACTCGCTCCGTACTCCACCCAGGGGGAAGGCAGAGGGTTGGAGGGTTGGAGGGTGAATATGGACAGGCAATCAAGGGCTGGGATTAAAAAGGCACCACGTCAACCACAGATGGCCCCGCCAGGCGCTTCTGGCTTCCCTTTTGCGCCCGGCAGGCACAGGGTCCTCAATGCTGCTGACTCAATCCAGGTACCCCCCACCGACCCCCCCCCCCCCCACAGCAGCACAGACCCACTCACCCCCCCGTCACCCCCTCACTCCCTCTCTCCCCACCACTCCCCACTCCAGGGGGCAGGGGGGGGGGGGGGGCAGGGTTGACCCAGATGGATGCTGCCTCAGAGTGGGATACCGGTCCCCCGATCTTATGAAGATCCATGATGGCTATTTCTGCAAGGAGCACAGGAGGCGGGGGGCAGGGGGGAGTTGGTGGCTGGCAACACACGTTAGCACCTAAGCTCTCTCCCACCTCAAAGGAAAAGAAAAAAAGAAACACAGTCCAGTCCCCCCCCCCCCCAATACGGAGACAAAGTTGCCAACAGTCATGTGTAATGCGGTTGTGTTGGCAATTAGGCTGTGCGGATGGGCCCGGGGAGCGAGGCCCGGATGGTGAGTCAGGATTAAGTGCATTATAATGTGGCAAGGTTAAAAAAGTACGCAGCTCTGAGCAACAATTAGGGTCAGCGACAAGAAAGCCAATTAAATGTCGGATGTATAATCTAGCGAGCGGCACGGCGCGGTCGATGCGAGGGGACAGTGATTTATGAACCCGATGCACATCTGCATCGGCGTGAATACCTTTAAGGAGATGCTCCTGTCTTATCTTCTTTTTTTGTGTAAGTGTCACAGCATAGCAGGCCTACACTAATTATTCTACTTTTCTATCAATAGATTGCACTTCACATCGGCCTATTTATAGCGCTGTGTATGGAATGCAATTATTTATGTTGTAGATCTTCTTCTTCTTCTGTCTCTTGCTGACTCATGACAGTAAATAAGATTCAGTCCACGTGACGACAACGTTTGTCAAAAAATATGTTGATTCTGACTTTTCCCCCGTTCCCACGTACTCATTAAAGTGTCATTTTTCAGAACTACAGGGGTTCTCTGAGCTATTTCAGGACTCCCTCCGTAAAACTAAATGTCTTCTTCACCTATTTCAACTCTGTACATGTGTCCTCCCAGTGTCACCCCTGCAAAGACGAGGTTTTTGAATTTGCGGTCCGTTTGAAGGCATAAAGGTTAATATGATAAGTAGAATGTACTAGGAAGCGGTAGACATACTACAATGCGAGCTGAACGGCACAATTGTCGTGATGTACCTGCTCTTCCTGCAGATTCCCCTCCTGAATCTGCGTGTTCCCGGTTCGTTTAGCAGCCCTCGCCGGCCTCCGTCACACGCAGGTGACGCCGCCACGCCGCCACGGTTACATCGCATTTGTAAGCGTAAGATGTACACGAAGCAATTTTCCCCCCGCATTGGGAGATTTGCCTTATCTGTCTTGTAGAGTGCAGGTTTAGGGCTGAACGATATGGTAAAGAAAACAACTAAAAAACATATTGCAATTATTTTGGACAGATATAGTGATATGATTCACGATTAGTTGGAATGATATTTTTGGCGTCACAGGCCAAGGACACCAAAGGACTTCATTTATGACGGTGTTATGAATTCACAAGTATATATTTTGGTGTTTACATTGTAATGATTTCGATGAATTGTTCAGCCCTAGTGCGGTTGTTGTTGTTGTGGTGGTGGTGGAGGTGGTGGTGGTGGTGGTGGTGGTTGTTACACAAGGCTGTCATCTCAGTGTGAGTAGGGAGAGGAACATCCTGTACTTTGCTATACCGACCGACTGACGGACTGCATCAACATTTCCACATACCTTATCTGCAGCCCCCACGACACGATTACTCTCCACTGCCCAGGGAGCCCGCGTCTCAGTATACACACCAGAGCAATGGATCGCTCTTGCCTTGACAAGAAGTGAAAGTATATTTTTGCAACCCCATCGCAGACAACACAATATATATATATATATATATATATATACGGTATATTTATTCAAGACTCAAGATTCAAGATTCAGTGAAAAGAAAAAGTGGCGATGCCCAGCGTAACAGAACAACACAAATATCATAAATTAAAAGAATCAGAATCAGAATATTCACACTATTTACAGATGATGAATGAGAAATAGGAATGAGAAATATACGCAAAATTAAGGCAATATAATTTTTTTGTATTAAGTTATGTAGCAAAATGATGTGGGTGCATGTATTGTGAACTAACTATGTGTATGTGCGTGTG
>PIJE02001511.1:45657-48157 GCA_002895965.2 Coryphaenoides rupestris | reverse complement strand
ACCTCTTCTTTTAATTCTTTAATAAAAATGTTCTTTCACCTTGCTATATTTACAGCGTGTGCCCGCTCGTCGTGGTATGATGGCAAGATGGTAGAGTAGTGAATGGTTCTGGTGTAACAGCTGCGTGTGCTGTCTGTGTTGTGTGTGTGTGTGTGTGTGTGTGTGTGTGTGTGTGTGTGTGTGTGTGTGGTGTGTTGAGCATGTGTGTGTGCTGGATGGGCAGGCTGACCAGAAACCAGAACAAAAAGCCATGGTGTGACAGGACCAATGGTGCAGTGTTTGTGTGTGTGTGTGTGTGTGTGTGTGTGTGGGTGTGTGTGTGGGTGTGTGTGTGTGTGTGTGTGTGTGTGTGTGTGTGTGTGTGTGTGTGTGTGTGTGCATGTGTGTGTGTGGGGGGGGGTGTGGGGGGGTGTGTAGTTTGAGCCTGCAGCAAGTCGAACCTCCTGCTGTCACCTGCCACACTGAGCACAGGGACTGACTCTCTCTCTCCTCTCTCTCTCAATCTCTCACCCCCCTCTCTCTCTCTCCCTCTCTCTCTCTCTCTCTCTCTGCATGTCTTGCAAGCCTTTGTAAGTAGTTAACCTGCTGCATGTCACCTTATGGAAAACCCAGTCTGCCATTTATCTATTTAAAGGGATCGCGGTTCGTTCTTTTAATAGCTGAATCTTGACATTTACATGCGCATATTTATTAGACGCGCACTCTCTATTTAAGCCACAGAGTTGTTTCAGGTAGTCACAAGCAAGTCCCCCCCCACCCCCCTCCCCTCCTCGGAGACACACCACCCACAATACCCCTGATTGGTTCAAAGATCGCTGGTCACGTCCTCCTATTGGTCGCTGGGGGTATTTACCTGAGATGGGTACCTATGGTCTGACCACTCCCAAGTCAACGACTCAAAGCACAAGAGGTATAATGAAAATAATTGCTCTTTTTATATTTCTATGAATGTATCAATATTTAAGATGTATTTTTCTACCTTGAACAATGCAACAGTATACAGACAGCGTCAAAACACAAAACACTGGACACAACTTGTACCTTGTTCATTGACATGTGGGCGGACATTTGAGTTTTTTCCGGAACCAGTACTATTTGGCCATTTTTGCCGCCAAAACACTGAGCACAGATCCGGCAGGTGAGGCGTCTTGCTCAAGGACGACCTCGTCGGTAGACTGCAGACATGAGGGAATCGAACCCAGTACTGTTTGGGTATAGGGCGTCTGTTTGGGGGCACCACCAGGTCAGCTGGGAGTGGAAGCTAGATGAGTGACTTCTCTTTGTCTGTCTGTCTCTGTCTCTCTCTCTCTCTCTCTGGAAGATGAGTAGATTAATATCTCTGCAAGCACAGAATGTACTGTAACCAAATTGAGCTTTTTTTCCCCTTTTCTTTTGATTTCTTTTTTGATATCTATTAGATCAAAAATAATGTTATGCTAATAAATGACAAATACGACTGTTGCATTTTGTCTTTTTCTGTTGCTGAGAAATGTAACATTGTTTGGAAAATGTCGGCTGAAAACATTGATATTCAAAATTTCATCTTGAATGAATGCTTGGGATGGTCATTGATTTGTACGATCCATACGATTTTAACACAAGACACAGCAGCGGAGATTGAGTGTCTAGCTTATTGATCGGGGTGTGTGTGTGTGGGGATACTTGATCAGAGTTTGGTCAGGATTGACGCTTGGTACCGACTATCTCTTATGCGTGCGCGCCGTTTACATATTAGCATCTGAAGCCCTCTGATCTGCTGGAAAACTGGTGGGGGCAGCCCTGATAATCGCAAACATGTTTAATATTTATGACTCAGCACGGCCCAGATCAAATCCCTGAGTGTGATGCGCTCTGCGATATGACCTGGCAACGCTGAACATGCCGACAGCCAATGACAAATGATCTTGAAAAGCGACGCAGACAAATCTCAACGTCACATACACACACTGAACTCTGAACAGTCTAAAATCATACATTCAATGTCACTCAAAATGGCTAAAGCTGTCTAGAATAATAACTCAAAATTCAAAATAAAATCTTGAGGAATGTCTCTCCTTTCTGGGTGTCCGAGTCTCACGGCAAACTTACATGTCATGTTTGGAAATTAAATCGGTTAGGGGTCATGGTTTTTGTCAAATAATCTAGATACATGACTGACTACATACATGACTTTACATTATGTACAAAAGCATCTGTTGAAATATTGTCTGTAATTAATATAAACACTTCACTGAACTCATTCACCTCAGACTGTCTTTAGAAGGTTTAATGCAGTCATGGGGGTGGATCGTGAATGAAATCAGGTTGCGTGTGTGGTGCGACATTCTGTCCAGAACCTTCCAGATAATTGCGCTCCACACACACACACACACACACACACACACACACACACACACACACACACACACACACACACACACACACACACACACACACACACACACACACACACACACACACACACACACACACACACACACACACACACACACACACACAC
>PIJE02001511.1:30657-40657 GCA_002895965.2 Coryphaenoides rupestris | reverse complement strand
TACTCCAGAACCAGAGCCTGCAGGATCATGAGGGATCCTCACCACCCCAACAACAACCTGTTCCAACTGCTGCGGTCAAGGAAGCGCCTCCGCATCAAGAACAGAGAGAATAAAACACAGTTTCTTTCCGCAGGCCATCAGGACTGTGAACTCCTACCCCCCACATTCACACATTCTCACATACACACACACACACATACACATAGTTAGTTCACAATACATGCACCCACATCATTTTGCTACATAACTTAATACAAAAAAATTATATTGCCTTGTTGTTGATATGTCTACTGTTAATTTTGCGTATATTTCTCATTCCTATTTCTCATTCATCATCTGTAAATAGTGTGAATATTCTGATTCTGATTCTTTTAATTTATGGTATTTGTGTTGTTCTGTTACGCTGGGCATCGCCACTTTTTCTTTTCACTGAATCTTGAATCTTGAGTCTTGAATAAATATACCGTATATATATATATATATATATATATATATTGTGTTGTCTGCGATGGGGTTGCAAAAATATACTTTCACTTCTTGTCAAGGCAAGAGCGATCCATTGCTCTGGTGTGTATACTGAGACGCGGGCTCCCTGGGCAGTGGAGAGTAATCGTGTCGTGGGGGCTGCAGATAAGGTATGTGGAAATGTTGATGCAGTCCGTCAGTCGGTCGGTATAGCAAAGTACAGGATGTTCCTCTCCCTACTCACACTGAGATGACAGCCTTGTGTAACAACCACCACCACCACCACCACAACAACAACCGCACTAGGGCTGAACAATTCATCGAAATCATTACAATGTAAACACCAAAATATATACTTGTGAATTCATAACGCCGTCATAAATGAAGTCCTTTGGTGTCCTTGGCCTGTGACGCCAAAAATATCATTCCAACTAATCGTGAATCATATCACTATATCTGTCCAAAATAATTGCAATATGTTTTTTAGTTTTTTTTTTACCATATCGTTCAGCCCTAAACCTGCACTCTACAAGACAGATAAGGCAAATCTCCCAATGCGGGGGGAAAATTGCTTCGTGTACATCTTACGCTTACAAATGCGATGTAACCGTGGCGGCGTGGCGGCGTCACCTGCGTGTGACGGAGGCCGGCGAGGGCTGCTAAACGAACCGGGAACAAGCAGATTCAGGAGGGGAATCTGCAGGAAGAGCAGGTACATCACGACAATTGTGCCGTTCAGCTCGCATTGTAGTATGTCTACCGCTTCCTAGTACATTCTACTTATCATATTAACCTTTATGCCTTCAAACGGACCGCAAATTCAAAACCTCGTCTTTGCAGGGGTGACACTGGGAGGACACATGTACAGAGTTGAAATGGGTGAAGAAGACATTTAGTTTTACGGAGGGAGTCCTGAAATAGCTCAGAAAACCCCTGTAGTTCTGAAAAATGACACTTTAATGAGTACGTGGGAACGGGGGAAAAGTCAGAATCAACATATTTTTTGACAATCGTTGTCGTCACGTGGACTGAATCTTATTTACTGTCATGAGTCAGCAAGAGACAGAAGAAGAAGAAGATCTACAACATAAATAATTGCATTCCATACACAGCGCTATAAATAGGCCGATGTGAAGTGCAATCTATTGATAGAAAAGTAGAATAATTACTGTAGGCCTGCTATGCTGTGACACTTACACAAAAAAAGAAGATAAGCATCTCTCTCTTTGTGTGTGTGTGTGTGTGTGTGTGTGTGTGTGTGTGTGTGTGTGTGTGTGTGTGTGTGTGTGTGTGTGTGTGTGTGGAGCGCAATTATCTGGAAGGTTCTGGACAGAATGTCGCACCACACACGCAACCTGATTTCATTCACGATCCACCCCCATGACTGCATTAAACCTTCTAAAGACAGTCTGAGGTGAATGAGTTCAGTGAAGTGTTTATATTAATTACAGACAATATTTCAACAGATGCTTTTGTACATAATGTAAAGTCATGTATGTAGTCAGTCATGTATCTAGATTATTTGACAAAAACCATGACCCCTAACCGATTTAATTTCCAAACATGACATGTAGGTTTGCCGTGAGACTCGGACACCCAGAAAGGAGAGACATTCCTCGAGATTTTATTTTGAATTTTGAGTTATTATTCTAGACAGATTTAGCCATTTTGAGTGACATTGAATGTATGATTTTAGAGTGTTCAGAGTTCAGTGTGTGTATGTGACGTTGAGATTTGTCTGCGTCGCTTTTCAAGATCATTTGTCATTGGCTGTCGGCATGTTCAGCGTTGCCAGGTCATATCGCAGAGCACATCACACTCAGGGATTTGATCTGGGCCGTGCTGAGTCATAAATATTAAACATGTTTGCGATCATCAGGGCTGCCCCCACCAGTTTTCCAGCAGATCAGAGGGCTTCAGATGCTAATTTGTAAACGGCGCGCACGCATAAGAGATAGTCGGTACCAAGCGTCAATCCTGACCAAACTCTGATCAAGTATCCCCACACACACACACCCCGATCAATAAGCTAGACACTCAATCTCCGCTGCTGTGTCTTGTGTTAAAATCGTATGGATCGTACAAATCAATGACCATCCCAAGCATTCATTCAAGATGAAACTTTGAATATCAATGTTTTCAGCCGACATTTTCCAAACAATGTTACATTTCTCAGCAACAGAAAAAGACAAAATGCAACAGTCGTATTTGTCATTTATTAGCATAACATTATTTTTGATCTAATAGATATCAAAAAAGAAATCAAAAGAAAAGGGGGAAAAAAGCTCAATTTGGTTACAGTACATTCTGTGCTTGCAGAGATATTAATCTACTCATCTTCCAGAGAGAGAGAGAGAGAGACAGAGGACAGACAGACAAAGAGAAGGTCACTCATCTAGCTTCCACTCCCAGCTGACCTGGTGGTGCCCCCAAACAGACGCCCTATACCCAAACAGTACTGAGTTCGATTCCCTCATGTCTGCAGTCTACCGACGAGGTCGTCCTTGAGCAAGACGCCTCACCAGCCGGAATCTGTGCTCAGTGTTTTGGCGGCAAAAATGGCCAAATAGTACTGGTTCCGGAAAAACTCAAATGTTCCGCCCCACATGTCAATGAACAAGGTACAAGTTGTGTCCAGTGTTTTGTGTTTTGACGCTGGTCTGTATTACTGTTGCATTGTTCAAGGTAGAAAAATACATCTTAAATATTGATACATTCATAGAAATATAAAAAAGAGCAATTATTTTCATTATACCTCTTGTGCTTTGAGTCGTTGACTTGGGATTGGTCAGACCATAGGTAGCCATCTCAGGTAAATACCCCCAGCGACCAATAGGAGGACGTGACCAGCGATCTTTGAACCAATCAGGGGTATTGTGGGTGGTGTGTCTCCGAGGGGGGAGGGGGGTGGGGGGGGACTTGCTTCTGACTACCTGAAACAACTCTGTGGCTTAAATAGAGAGCGCGCGTCTAAATAAATATGCGCATGTAAATGTCAAGATTCAGCTATTAAAAGAACGAACCGCGATCCCTTTAAATAGATAAATGGCAGACTGGGTTTTCCATAAGGTGACATGCAGCAGGTTAACTACTTACAAAGGCTTGCAAGACATGCAGAGAGAGAGAGAGAGAGAGAGAGAGGGAGAGAGAGAGGGGGTGAGAGATTGAGAGAGAGAGGAGAGAGAGAGTCAGTCCCTGTGCTCAGTGTGGCAGGTGACAGCAGGAGGTTCGACTTGCTGCAGGCTCAAACTACCCCACACCCCCCCCCCCCCCCCCCCCACCCCCCCACACACACACATGCACACACATGCATTCACACACACACACACACACTCACACACACACACACACACACACACCACAGCCCAACCCACCCCCTCCCCCCACTAAAACGACCAACACACCAAAGCTCAGTCAAACACTGCATCCATTTGGTCCTGTCACACCATGGCTTGTTTGTTCTGGTTTCTGGTCAGGCCTGCCCATCCAGCACACACACATGCACACACACACACACACACACACACACACACACACACACACACACACACACACACACACACACAGACAGCACACGCAGCTGTTACACCAGAACCATTCACTACTCTACCATCTTGCCATCATACCACGACGAGCGGGCACACGCTGTAAATATAGCAAGGTGAAAGAACATTTTTATTAAAGAATTAAAAGAAGAGGTATCTCGCTCACACCACAGAGGCTACGCTTATTAGTTGGAGCCCCCGGGGAAGGGTGTGTGCGAGTGTGCGTGTCTGGAGAGGGTGGTTCCAAATCCACAGCCCTGCTTCCAAAAACAGAAAACGCTGCATCCCTCGAACCCTCTTCCCTCAATCTACCCTCTCATGCAGCTCGGGTCCATCTCCTGCTCATACGCATTATTCTCCCACTCCCCCCCAAGTACAATTTTTCATGCGATTGGGTAAAAATCCACCTGCTTGCCCTACGAGAGGAACTGTCCGTCTCAAATTCGGTAAAGTCAGAGAAAAAAAAGGTGTTGTCTCGGTCAAATCTGATTTAAAGTTTTGATTCTGCTACAAGGGTTCGGTGTGGTGCTGATGCTGCGGGGATCCCTCCGAACCAGGAAGGTGGCAGACTTCCAGAATCCTTGTGGAGGGGGAAAGGGGAGGGCTGCTGCTCCCCTCCAGACCTCCAGGCCTGCCGGCAGGACTCCCCGAGGGACAGCGGGACGACGAGGCGGGCAGCTCCACGACGCTGTCCGCGGGGTGGAGGTTGCTGGAGGAGGAGCAGGAGGAAGACGAGGAGGAGGATGAGGGTGAGGAGATGGTGGTCTGCTGCTGGGAGGGCGAGAGAGGAGTAGGGCGCTGGGGTTATCCCCGGACCCGGGTCAGGGTAGTCCTGGTGTCTCTCGGCGGTGGTCCCGGGCGCGGCGCGTGGCTGGCCACGCCCCCTCCCGCTGATGGAGCAGAGGGGTGGTGACGGTGGCCGAGGGAGGTGGGGGCCCGCTGCGCGGGCCGAGGGGAGGGGCGTGTCCGTCCAAACGGGCCCCGCTGGGGCGAGGGAGGAGGGAGGAGGTGGAGGAGGTGGAGGAGGCGGAGGGGGCGGGGCTGTACTGGGGGGCGTGGCGTGCAGCAGGCGGACGGGGCGGCCCGGGGAGCAGTGCACGGGGCAGAGGGCGGGCGGCTGGTGGGGGCGGAAGAGATGAGGGTCTCCATGTGGCGGAGCATGCTCCGCCATGGACGCGGCCCAGCTCCGCCATCTCCCTCCCCAGGGTGCTCACCTGGCAGACACACACACGTACACGCACACACACACACACACACACACACACACATTTCAGCTCCTGCAACAAATGTGTCATTAAAATACTTGATTGTTTTCTAAATTCCAATTGTACAAGCCAGGGATATAGATAAAATGCTGTGCGTGTGTGTGTTTGTGTGTGCATATGTGTGCGTGTGTGTGTGTGAGAGAAATTCCTCCTGTGAGGTGACCACATGACGTAACTGTGGCGACAGCGCTCCCCACATCAGTGCCTTTTGCCGCCCCTAATTGGTCATTAGCGTGATGAGAGGCAGGGGTAGAAGAGTGTGTGTGCGTGTGTGTGTGTGTGTGTGTGTGTTTGTGTGTGTGTGTGTGTGTGTATGGTGGGGGTGATTAGCTAGGCACTCTGAGCAGCAACGAGGGGGCACCGGCCCCGTGGAACCCCGCCAGCACGCCATCTGCCACCCGAGGCAGCCGTGATCGCCACCCTTGCCGTTACCCCTCTGGGCCACCGGCACAGCAGCCCCCTCGGGTGGGGGGTGGGGGGAGAGGAGCGGGGGGGGCACATCGCCAAGCCCACGGTGGTTTAAAGCAAAGATATATAAATACTAAAAACAATGTGAGGCGCTGGAGCGTTTCGTACCCTCTGTATTATTAGGAGAGCATATGGCTTTCTTTCGTGTACTCCCTGTCTCATTCCTGCTCTCTCTCTCCCTCTCTCTCTCTCTCTCTCTCTCACTCTCTCTCGTTCCTTCTCTCTCTTTCTCCCTTTATCTCACTCTCTCTCTCGCGCTCTCTCTCTCTTGCTCTCTCGCTCTCGTCTGCAGACAACTCAATATATATGTAGTTGCATACGTATTTGCTTTGTACATCATTTGTATAGCTTGGGAGAATATTCAAGGCTGCAGAAACATTTGCATTTGTGGGGTTTTGACTCCAAAAAACTTTGTTGTTGTGGTTGCTATTGTTGTTGTGTTATTCTAAGTGTTTTTTCTTTAGCCGCCTTCCCACGGGGGTCATCGTGTTTCCATCCGACATCCGCTGGCCGTTCCAAAAACAGAAAGCACCGCCCAGAGAGACGCACCACCGGAACCCGGCCTCCGTGCACCCAACCACCACGCAGCCTCCACACTAGTCTGTCTGCCCCTCTCCTCCACGGCGAGGGTCTGATGATGAAGGTCTGGATACAAACCCGGGATAAAAATAGAATGATTGCGTAGCAGGCGGGACGGTCCAATTGGATACGCCGTCAACCCCATTTGCAGGACTCTAGACCATGGTGACTGTCAGAGGGAGGGGGTGGGGGGTTGGAGACCAGACTAGACTCACTCTCTGTCCGTTGGTACAGATCACTGCATGGCCATGACCACAAGCCAGGCTTAATGCCGTACTAGCGATGGAAAGGGAACCCTGACTCCTCTGCTCCGACGTCTAACCATAATGCTGCCTCTGTTTTTAGTGTGTTGCTATGATCATGACTGGATCATGCCAAGTGGCCACCCTTCCTGAAGGGCGGCTACCAGCCTTCCCTCTGGAAGGGGGGATCCCCCACTCTGCGTTCCTCCTCAAGGTTTCTTCCTTGTTAAGTGTAGGTGTGAGCCATTCCAAGCGATTTCAAAAACCGGTTGGAATGGCCCCACTTGACATCACACGTGGGAGTGTCCACCCGGATGTATGGTGGATAGATCAGCCTACCAGTTGCTACAGTCCACTGGGTAGGCTGGTAGGCTGATCTATCCGGCACTCCCACTTGTGATTAGCCATTCCAAGCGTTTTTTGAAACCGCTTGGAATGGCTAATCACAATCACATCTGGTGGTATAATATGTCTCCTTTAAGGGAGTTTGTCTCTTGCCCTTTAGGGGGATAGGATGAGAGGGGTGTCATAAACAAATGGGTTAAAGCCCTTTGAGACTGTACCTGTCATGAAGTGCTATACAAATAATGTATTTCACTTGCCATGCTGATCAGGGGGCTGTACGTTAAACATGTATGTCTGTACGTCACAGAAGCAGTCTCACTTCAATGGGCTAGTCGGTGCATAATATTCAGTTTGGGAATGAAAGCAAATCATGGCCATTAAATCTCGCAACTGCAGCATATCCCGCACAAATTGTGCATTGATGTGCAATATCATTATGGAAATGGCTCTGTCTGCACCATGCTCAGGGTTAGGGGTTACGTGCAGTGGTCAAGAGAGGTGTGTGTGTGTGTGTGTGTGTGCTAACACTACGTCCCCCCCCCCCCCCCCCCCCGCCGCCCTCCCCATCTGACCCAATTTGAAGGTCTGCCAGTCCAAGCAGTCCAGAGGTCACAGAGGTCACAGAGCACGGCCACAGTAATTCTCCACTCACTCAGGAGTTCATTACAGGAGTGCTGCCGTGGCAAGAACACAAACAGGCAGACAGAAAGGCTAACATGTGTGTTCCGGTGTAGCAGGTGAGGAGCCGGGGGTCTGGTGCGTTTATGTTGCGTGCGTGCGGGCGCGTGCGTGTGTCTATGTGTGCGTGGATGGCATAGATTGAGAGCGATCGGACCCTAAAAGCCTGCATAGTAGAAATTGATCGGATCCTGGCACACACAGGTAAACATGAAATAGGTAATCATCCATTTAAATTAAGGAAATAATGGCTTGTTGTCTTCAAGACACTTCTACGCAACTCAGCAATTTTGTTTAACTTGTCTAACTCTAGTCTATTATAAGCGTTACCTAAAACATCTCTCAAAATATTTATCGTGTCCATGGTTATGGTTGTAGAACTGCTGGGATAGGTTGTTCTGTCTCATTATTTATTTATTATGAACCGTGATTATTTATTGAAGAACCACATTTTTTTTATGCCTAGCATTATAGGTAGTATATGTAAGAATCAAGTGCATTCTGAGCTCCGCAGGTTGAGACAATAACAATCAGAAACTAATGTTAGTTCTAATCATAATTAAACCTTGTACACATTTAAAAAAGCTATGAAATATCCATGTATATTTATGTAATTATCCACTTACAGTATATGTCACTTCGTTCCTTTTTCTCGTGAAATCTGACCCGAATCAGGGAAGCTCTAATTTTTTAACTTCAACCACAACCTGCTCATAAACTGGCAATTTAAAGCACAGACACACACACACAGACACACACGCTCTCCGCCCAGCCTGTGTTTTGGACTGGGAGTGTGTGTGTGCGTGTGTGTGTGTGTGTGTGTTTTTACTACGGTGGTGAGGGACGGAAATAGACGAGTCAGACAAACCCCGCTCTTCCCCCCACACCTCCCCCCCCCCGTCCCCCCACCCCGTATCCTGCGGCGAACGGTTTAGACTGTTCCAAGCCCGGATTATCAACCTGCACAACAACCACACTGAGGGGACGGCTGTCAGACAGCGAGAGACAGGGGGGGGGGGGGGGGGCATGAGAGGTGCTGTCATGTGAGTGTGTGTGTGTGTGTGTGTGTGTGTGTGCATGCATGCGAGTGTGTGTGTGTGTGTGTGTGTGTGTGTGTGTGTGTGTGTGTGTGTGTGTGTGGTGTGTGTGTGTGTGTGTGTGTGTGTGTGTGCGCGCGCATTCACGTGTGAGACACTGGAGTCATTATATTTCATCCCACTGTGGCTTCCTCTTTATTTCTCTGTATGAACCTCTTCTTCACACTCACATCTCTCTCTGTCTCTCTCTCTCTCTTGCTCTCTCATTCGCTCTCTCTGTCTCTCTCTCATATTCCTTCCTCTCTCTCCCTGTATCAGCTCAGCCCAGGTGACAGAGAGTGGCTCTGCAGGCGGACAAACACACGCCCACTCTCCTGCCAAAAGTCTAATGTCAATTTAGCCACCCGCCAATCAAAACCATAGGGTACCACATGTGAAATGTTCTGTGTGTGTGTGTGTGTGTATGCATGTGTGTGTGTGTATGTCCCCTCGTGTGTGTGTGTGTGTGTGTCCCCTTGTGTGTGTATGCCTGTTGTGTGCTGTGTGTGTGTGTGTGGTGTCTCTGTGTGTGTGTGTGTGTGTGTGTGTGTGTGTGTGTGTGTGTGTGTGTGTGTGTGTGCATGTGTGTGTCGTGTGTACGTGCATGACATAAGAGTCATAATAGATAATAGAGAAATATGATGTTGCCCCAGGAGATGACACTTGATATATGGAACAAGAATATTACAGATGACTTTTTCTACCAGTACCTTAAGTGACTTGTTATATTTAATGCATATATTATGACATTAATGCTAATCTTTAACTGGAGACCCACTTGAGATGCATTTAACTACTGTAGTCTGGAGACTTCCTAACCGTAATCCATTGCTGCACACGGTGGTTTTGTGTGTTTCATTTTTTCTTCCAAACATCCCCCAAACATTCCTCCCTCTTCACCCTCCAGTCCACTTCCTGCCTCTGCTGCTGCTACCATATGGTGTGGACCCGGAACGCACAGGAGCTCACCACGAGCCACGGCACACCGGGTCGAACCATGGTGGAGCCAAACTGGCACACACACACACACACACACGCACACACACACACACACACACACACACACACACACACACACACACACACACACACACACACACACACACACAAACACACACACATACGCACACAGGCTCCTACCTCCTGGTTGAGGTGTCTCAGCTGACCTCTGTTCTCCTCCGCCTTGGCTGCCAGCTCCGCCGTGCTGACCTGCAGCATGTCTGCAACGATACACACGATCACACACAGTTTATTTAGTAAAATGTCAAGACAACACATCAGCCGTCTTCATGAAATACAGTAAACACTGAGAGAGTGGTCACAACAGCACTGTGGGG
>PIJE02001511.1:20000-24180 GCA_002895965.2 Coryphaenoides rupestris | reverse complement strand
AGAGGTTGCCCAACACCACAAGACGACGTGCATTGAATCGTTAAACAGACTTTAAATCTGAGCGTTCACATTCGTCTATTGATTAAGAATGAGTGATCAGTGCTCGTATACACACACACACACACACAAACAGGCACAAGATCTCCGGATCTTGATGAAAGGGAAGTTGAGACGACAGCGAGGTAAATACACACATACACTGACACACACACACACACACACACACGTACACACACTAACGTACACACACACACACAAACACACACGCACGCACATCCGCTGTGGACCGCAAGCACTTACAACGGGGCCAACATAAAATCCCCACATAATGAACAATCTAACCCACTTGAGAAAGGGAGACACTGCATGCACCCACATGTGCACACACACACACACACACACACACACACAGACGGTCACCTGACCTATTCAGCTATTCAGAAAATGGAGCAGAGGTGAGTTGCACACAACAGCTTATGAAACGCCAAATGTGAGGAGACAGACTGCGGTTGTGGTGGTGGTGGTTGATGTGCACACCGATCGTGTCCACACTGGACTGGACTCAGTTTGTCAACAGATAACTGAATGGGAGCACTGCAGGCCCGGGTACATCTAACTGGGACACACTTGTTTGGAAAACACCAGGGTCTGAGTTCTGATATATCCGCTCGTGGGCGGGAGAGTGAGGCAAATGCATTGACGAGAATTGACAGAGAATGTGAATCCCTCTCTAAGTCAAGTCACAATTGGTGTTGTTGGGTAAAGTTACTTTTAAAATTAACTCATTACATTACAAGATGACCCGAATCGAAACCCGTGACACTGCCGACATGGTAGAAAAAACATTTTGAAATAGGGTTACATTTCTCGTAATCAATTTTAAAGCAGTACAAGGGCTGACCCCACTTTCCATATCTGAAAGATTGTGTCCCTTCCTTGGCCACAGTGACATCACTGGGATCCCCCAGGTCTACTGACCAATGCCTTCTGGCTCTCCTGAGGTCCCTCAGGTCTACTGACCAACGCCTTCTGGCGGTCCTGGGATCCAGCTTCTTCAGTTGTTTCCCTCTTTGGAAACGTCTTCCCATAGTTATTAAAAATGCGGTGAGTCAGTGGATAGCTTTAAGAAGCTGTTACAAAATGCACTTGTTTCATAGGAACCTTGTTTTATAACAAGGTTATGTTTGTCTTCTGTGCAGATTTTAATGAACCTACATTGTTATTTTCTATTTTTCAGTTTTTCACATTCTGTATATTATGCAGTTTCGATTTTCTTTCATGTTTTCTTGAGTGCTTGAGCAATAAATTGCACGTACTTTACTACTACGTACTTACTAGGGTGACGGGTGGCACAGTGGGTTGCATCTCGGCCACCCCAACCAACCCTCATCCCCTCACACCCCTCACAACACCCTCACCCCCCTCACCCCGCTCACCCACCATCACCTTACCCAGTATGGCCAGCACCATGCCATCCTTCAGCACCTCCATGGAGCCCGAGCACACGAAGAAGATGGCCTGCAGCGCGTCGCCCTGCCGCAGCAGGTACTCGCCCGGCGCGCAGAACAACGTCTTGATGTGGCGCGACAGCGAGCGCAGGCAGCCGCGGCTGGCGCCCGAGAACAGCGACAGATCCAGGATCTCCTTGTTCAGGTGCATGGTGATGTCGGAGCGAAGCTCGTCGGGGAAGTCCTTCAGCAGCTGAGCGGGAGGGAGAGCGGGAGGGGCAGGCGGGAGAGGAGAGAGAGAGATAGAGGGAGAGAGAGAGAGAGGAGAGAGAGAGAGAGAGAGAGAGAGAGAGAGAGAGAGAGAGAGAGAGAGAAAGACAGAGAGAGGGGTCAGAGAAAGGAGAGAGAGGGGGAAGATAGAGGGGAGAGAGGAGAGAGAGGAAAGAGAGAGAGAAGAGAGAGGAGAGAGAGAGGAGAGAGAGGAGAGAGGAGAGAGAAGGAGGGGAGAGAGAGGAGAGACAGAGAGGGGAGAGCGAGAGAGAGGCATAACAGAGGGAAGAAGATCAAAAGTTGAGGAGAAGGAGATGAATAGGAAGATAGGGTAGATGGGAGAGAGGGGAGAGGAGAGGCAGAGAGGGGGAAATGCACACCGGCTGTGAAAACACGCTTTTCCTATTCAACAATAAAAGTCCTGACCTTCAAACCTCAACACTTTTTCTGCCGTTGCAAGTTTTCACCCCAAGGCGAGTCCTGCACTGCAGTCCTGTCTGGCTGCCCTCACCGCTGCACTTCCATCACTCTCTCAACTCTCTCTGCCAGCCAGCCAGCCAGCCAGCCTGTGTAACCTGTTTGTCTGTCTGTCTGTCTGTCTGTCCGTCACAGCAGCCTCCTTCTCGTCAAGATCTCCCGCTTGCTGTCAAGGACGCGGCGATCAATGAGACATCAGCCGGGCTTGGGTTTAATCAACGGACCATCTATAATTCATACGCCCGAGATTCACCCCCACCACCACCACCACCACCACCACCCCCACCACCACCACCACCACCACCACCCCCCGACATCTTCCTCATCACCATCATCACCATCATCATCATCACCATGATCATCACCCCGGGTTCTGACAGCTGTCTGTGCCTGTGAGGACACCCAGCTGTTTTGGGCCCATGTCTGTCTGTGTGTGTGTGTGTGTGTGTGTGTGTGTGTGTGTGTGTGTGTGTGTGTCTGTGTGTGTGTGTGTGTGTGTGTGTGTGTTGTGTGTGTGTGTGTGTGTGTGTGTGTGTGTGTGTGGTGTGTGTGTGTGTGTGTGTGTGTGTATTTGCTTTCAATGTACCAGGGCTGTAGTCAAGTTCTCAGTCGAGTTCAAGTCCAGAGCGAGTCATTGCTGAATCAAGTCCAATTGAAGGCATATTTCAACAGAGTTGGCATGCTGTGAGGATACAATCAATTGCAGGCAGAAGTTTCATAACCAGGGAACATATCAACACCATTATTGAACTAGAATAGGATGCATCTATTAAAATGATAAAAGTAGTAAAAACAATATGCTATGCAATTCCCAACATAGCTTCAGTGTCTCCCACAGAACCAGAACAAGTCTCCAGAGATGAATGCAACCCGAGACATGATTCAAGACCCAGTCAAATTCACTCCAAGTCCACGGCGAGACAATCAAAAATGTATCTTGAGACCAAGACCGGACTCAAGTACTACATTGCTGCTGTGTACAAGCACACACAGTCTTTTCCTGTGTGAATCCTCCTGTGTGGCCGAAACTCCATCGGGCGTCAAGACTTTTATTTTGAGGAAGGCTGTCGTGCAAACGGACTCCACACACCTCCACCATCAGTATGTTCTCCCTGTCTTCCTATCGATGTCAAGGACCCCCACCCCCCTCCCCGGTGTTCCTCGGGAACGCCGGCCACTTTCTAATCATGTCAGGGGAGATGGGATGATGGGATGATGGGATGGATCATGTGTGGATCATCCCAACCGACCGCAGGGTCTGTGGAAGGGACTCAAATGATTTATTGATCTCTCTAAGCTGCTGGGCTGTAACAGGAGACATTAAAACACAGAAGAAAAAAAAGATGGTATGCATGACCTCAGACTCGATCATGTCACTCTCATCAGAGGGAGAGAGAGAGAGGGATACTATGGCTCAATCCCATCTCTTAATTTTTCGCAACCTCAGAGTGACAACAAGGGGTAGTTGTTGACTCCATCAACCCTATAAAACAGGGCAACTCTTTCCCCTCAGTAATCGGCGATGGCGTTTCACGTAAACACATCTATTATTCAGATGTTGTGATTTTTCAAATCTGAAAAAATGTATCAGCATATTACTACTAGCGATTTTTTGTTGCTTGTCATAGCGAGAAGAAGATATATATAAGATATAGATGCAGTATACAGTACATATTTGTAATGCATTGAAACAAGATTAAACTTAGATAAACTGATGGTTATCACCATGTTTTTTCATCTTTATCAACAAAGAAGTGTTTTTTTCTTTTGTTGCTTGTGCAGCGTTTGCATTTGGGGAGAACAATCCCCAAATGCTTGAGTGTGCTTCTGAAAAACCAGAAAAAAACCAACCAGTTAGGGTCGCTCTATCCCACCCTGCCCTACCCCTCTATCCCAACCAGAGTCAGAGAACGCTCTACCACCTAACAGAGGGGGAGGTCTCAGCGGTATGGGGGCAAGGGGTGTAACAGGATCACAGGATACAG
>PIJE02001511.1:5000-10000 GCA_002895965.2 Coryphaenoides rupestris | reverse complement strand
TCCGTGTGTATCTCATTGGCTGATCCAGTACAAGTCTGTATCATAGCTCCTCCGCACTCTGCCTTTCTCAAAACTTTCCTGTATAGCGATACCTACCTATGAGGACACATCATTCATATTCTCCCCTCTCACACTTATTCTATACGAGACGCCTCCGATCGTTTGACTTGAGCCACTGTGACCCATGACATTCCCTCCCTCTCCCAATTTAGAGCACGAAAAAGTCAGTCCTCTATATCAAGCGGGCAATCAAATCCATGCCAACACTGTATCACACAGTGTCATCACTCAGCCACTTTGAAAAAGACAAAGATGTCGGTAACCATTGCTCCCGTTTTCTGCTCCAATCCAGTGGTTTATTGGTTTATGTGTTTGATTTATGTATTTTGACGCTCCAAAGGGCCTCCAAAGCGCTCCAAAGCAAAAAAAATAATGAATGATGCACCTTTTTCTTGCCCTCTGTGCAATGGTTAAATCAATACATAGATAACGCCAGCGAGGCTATTCGTTATTTTGTGGTATTACACAACATGGAGACCATGGGGGTCCATGTCTGGTCTTGCGTGTTCTCTGCTCAGTGTTGTCCAAGTCTTTTGAGACAGACATGGAATTATGAAACACGAACTCCATGTTTGAACTCCATCACTTGAATCCATTGTCCCCAGTCTACAGTCTCCTGGTCTTGGATGTGTTTATTTAAAGCGTTCATGTCTCGAGTCACGTATTTATTGGCTTCCCGCCGTGCCGAGTTACATCACACTCGCATCACAGACACCCAGCATGACGAAATGCATTAACACACAGCTCAGCAGCTAAGGTAGAGTTGCAACAGGCAATCAGAATAATCTTCTTCCCTTGCGTGAACAAGCTAAGGTTCATACGTGTACATTGAGGGGAAACCATGCATGCAAAGAACCATATGTGGTTCCTGGCCTTGGAATGACATCACACTTACATCACAAATGTGAACGTACAGCCAGTCCAGCAGATGGCAGAGATAACGGAGTCAGTCAGTACTCCATCCGTCAGCTCCCCCAGGCTCCTCAGCCAGCAGCACCTAGCACCACCCCCACCCCCACCTCCACCTCCACCACCACCACCCCCAATCTACCACTATTTTTCCCTTCCCCTCCCTCCCCTCCCTTTCCCTCTCCTCTTCCTTCTCCGTTTCCTCCTCCTCCTCCTCCTCCTCCTCCTGCTTCTCCACCTCCTTCTCCTCCCCCTCACTTCTTCACAATCTTCTCCTCCCATACCCTCTTCCTCCCCCTTCCTTCTCTTTCTCATCCTCCTCCCCCTCCCTCCTCCTCCCCTCTCCTCCTCCTCCCCTCTCCTCCTCCTCCTCCCATCCCATCCTCCTACGCCTCCCTTCTCCTCCTCGTCCTCCTCCCCTTCTCTCCTCCTCCCTCCCCCTCCCTTCTCCATCTCCATTTTCTCCTCCTCCCATCTCCTCATCCTCCTCCCTCCTCCCCTCCCCCTCCCCCTCCCCTCCTCCCCTCTCCACCTCCTCCCGTCTCCTCCTCCCCCTCATGCGGCACGCGACGGGGGCCGATCGCCAGGCGCATGACAGCGGAGGGGACTGTACTCACCACGCTGGCGTAGAGCAGGTCAAAGGGCAACGCGGCCACCAGGTCAATGACGAACCAGGTGGTGACGTAATGGATGCAGATCAGCCTCGCATCGAAGATCACCTGCCCTGACTTGCTGACGTAGGTGGTGCGGAAGTTTAAGATAATGTCTGTGCCAGGGGATATAAATAAATGAACAAGTAATTATAAACGGCAAATGGATTTGCATTTATATAGCGCTTGTATCCAAAGTGCTTTACAGTAATCGCTTCACATTTCACGCCATTCATTACACGACACATTCAGACACCAGCTCGTCGGGAGCGGTTAGGTGCCTCGCTCAGGGACACCTCAACACTTGGCGAGGAGACGTCGGGGATCAAACCAGCAACCTTCCGGTTACCAGACAACCATTCTACCTCCTGAGCTAGTCACCCCTTTTATTAATATATTGAATGTCTTCTGAGAGCACAACGCAGGCAAAAAAACTACTATCATGAGACTGGCTACATAGGTAAACGTCACACGCATTCCAAACACATCAAACACACACACAAACAAGCACACACAGACACACACATGTCCACTGACCTATGACGAACAGTATCTCCACGAAGATGTCGGTGGCGGTGGTGCTGCGGGTGAGGTCGTCGTCGGTGATGAAGCAGACGTTGTAGGGCACGGTGACGGCCAGGTAGAAGGTGGCCAGCAGGATCAGCCAGTCCCAGCCCGCCTTGAAGGTTGCTGAAGTGCAGCAGGATGAACTTGGACTTCTTGGCGTCGGCGACCTTGTACTCCGGTAGCGCAGGGGGGGTCCCCGAACATGTTCTGGTGGGGGGGGGGGGGGGGGCAAAAACGTCAAGAACAACAACAACAAGCAAATGAAAAAAACTAACATAAGAAGTACAACCACCCTCCCCTCCAGTACAATGGCTGAAGAGGTTTCTCTGAATAACTGAATAGTTGAATAGTTTCTGAAAAGGATTACTACTGCTAGCTTTAAGATTGGATTAAAATGTATTCAAATAGTTTCTTCCACAATAAAAGATATATTTATATATATAGTCTTTTTTTCAATCAAAACTAGGTACCTGGTAGTAGTGAGACCTGAATATATTTAATTTAATGCCAGTCATTAAATTGACTTCACCAACTACCAACTTCCAACTACCGACTAAACTCTGAACCTTGTATTCTATATTTACATTTACATTGAGGGCATTTGGCATTTGACGCTTTTATCCAAAGCGTCTTCTAAAAGAAAAACCCCCAAAAAATTTATTTCAGATTTTGTCACTAATAAAATGTATCAAATATCAAGATGTTCTGGTTTAAAAAGCAACAACAGCGAGACCAAATAATGTGCGCTGCCTGGCACAGAAAAGATTGTCTGTTATTACATTGCCATAGTAGCAGACTCTGGCTTCAGGTTCCAATTCAGTAGACTGTCTGCTACTCAAACATGATGAAACTCTGGTGTAAGAGCCTCAATTATCACTGATATTATGCTATGAATGGCTGCAAATAGTTTCTTAATGTACTTTTTGGCCCACATATCACAGAAATGTACATTTCTGAGTTGATTGTTGCATGTTTACATCCATGTTGATTGTGGTATTGTTGATCGCCATTAGTGTCAAGTTAGCGCCTTCTTAGATAATTATTTGTACGGTGGCCCGCCAGGTCAATCATACCTTGTTGATTTTAATTTTGCTCTTCTTGTCCCTGCTGTGCAGATGTCCAGAGATGTGGTAGAGAACAGCGCTGCTCCGCAGACGGGTGGAGCTGAACGGAGAGCCCGTTTTCACCCGACCTCGGTGGCGCTCTGACATAAGCAACGACAAACAACAACAAACAGACAAAAAAACAAACAAAAGAGAGAGCAGACGGTCAAACAATCAGTACCTTGTCTGAAAAGTATTCCCTGGGGAAGTGAATAGGCTTGTTCTGCGCTTGTTTCTAAAGATACATCGTTTTTATTCTGAACCCAATAATGACGGCTTTAAAGATTGCATTCAGAATGCAGCTTCCTTCTAAAAAACGAAATAGGAAATGATCACTTTGTGTCGTCCAATTCATTTGTTTAATTTAATTCAATTTATTTGTATCACATAATAATCACATAATCACATAATTCAATTGTGAATGTTGTGAATTTTTTACAAGTTGATCAGGTGGCGGAAAAGGGGCCTTTTTTATTTTATTTTTTTTATTCTATTTTATTTTATGTTTCTGTGTGCGTGTGTGTGTGTGTGCGTGTTTGTGTGGTTCTTCCCAGTTAAAGCGCAGTCCATAAAGCAGATGGTGGGCATGGGACACACACACACACATGCACACACACACACGCACACACATGTGATTGATGCGGACCAGTGGTTCAAATCTACAGTTCTCCACTTTAAAGGGCGGGAGACAGACAGGAAATTGAGGTTGTCGCGATGACGCCGCCTCGGCGAATCAGAAGTAGCTCTGATCGTTGCTGGCTGCCGACATGCGAACGTTAACACTAGATGGTCGGCTGGGCTCTGGAAGAAACATGAGCGATATTAGCACCTCGGAATATAGAAGGCCAACCTGGAGAAAGCCCTTCCGAAAACGTGCAAAGTTATTCCGTTGTACTGCGCATGTGTGTGTGTGTGTGTGTAGGGGGGGGGGTGTTGAACAGACAGGACCCATCCATAACGCGGAGCAGCCTTGGGGAACGCGACACACTTGGCAGGGGGGGGGAGCGGGGGTCGCGGAGACAGTGAGCCCCACGTATTTTTAGATCTAATGAATTTCCCATCGCTGCGTTATAACCAAGAGGGGGGGTTGGGGGATTGGGGGGTGGGTGGAGGACGGGTGGTGGTGCTGGTGGGGGTGCTGATGGGGGTGCTGGTGGATCTCCTCTACACAGGTAGAGGAGATCAGGGATTGGCTTAGAGGGAGGAGGTATGACGAAAGGAATCGAGTGTGTGTGTGTGTGTGTGTGTGTGTGTGCGTGTGCGGGCATGTGTGTGAGAGTGTGTGTGTGTGTGTGTGTGTGTGTGTGTGAGAGTGAGTGAGTGGTGTGTGTGTGTGTCCGGGCATGTGTGTGAGTGTGTGTATGTGTGTGTGTGTGTGTGTGTGTGTGAGTGTGTGTGTGCATGTAAGACGGACCCTCTGACACAACACACAACTCATACACAGGCACATAGAAGGCGCAAACTTCGAGCACTTCTAGCAACATCAAAATGCTAATGCTTGTGTAAATTACCATGAACATTGAAATTTAAAAGAGCTTGTCAGTCGTAGACAAAGTGCACCCTGGCTCTCATCTCCACTATAAAGGCTTGCTGAATCGACTTTTCTCTGTGCTTGCTTGAGGAATCGCTTTGTTGTTTGGGCAGCCATTCGTGGCGTTGTGAGGGTTTTTTTTAAGTAATGAGCTTAATTAGGCAACCCAGAGCAAATAAT
>PIJE02001510.1:95537-115487 GCA_002895965.2 Coryphaenoides rupestris | reverse complement strand
TCAGAACGGCGATAACAGAGACGCTGACTCTGAGCCCCGCACGCCTCACGGGAGCGTCATTGCGCATCCTTGGCGCAACATCTGTGATGTCCACCAATGTCCTAAACAACAACACGCCCTCTTGCTTGAAGTACTTCGGTGATAAACGAATCAAAAGGTCAAACTACGTAATTGCGTTAATGGCGTCAAAAAAATGTGTGGCGTGACCATGCCTGCGCATAGATAATCAGACACATTGCAAAGGAAATGCGCTGCAAGTTTGTCTCCAATTTGAAAGAAATGCAATCACGGGTATCAATCACAATAGAATGGAAGCCACCGTTCATTCACGGAGGGAGCGTGGCTATCTAATCCATTTAATGCCAAAGATGTGATGTCAGTGGCAAGGGTGAATGTAGACAATGTTGTTCGGCTGGATAATAGTGCAACTTACAGATGGAGCCGACGCTGAATCCATTCATAACTCTATGATGGCGATAAAGCAGGAATGGATGATGAGTTTCTGAAGACGCATCTCATAAGCATAGCCACCGATGGGGCTGCCGTGCTCACAGGGGAAAAAACAGTGGACTAATTGGCCGCGACTTCAAAAACGCCTTTCCGAACGTGCACTGCCTGGCGCACAGATTAGAACTGGCAGTCAAAGATGCTCTTAAAGACGTAACTGGCTGTAATCACTTTGAGTTCTTTATATCAAAGTTATACTCACTCTATCACCAGTCAATCAGGAATGCCAGACGGCTTCAGGAAGCAGCGGCTGAGCTTAACATGGAAATATTGAAAATCGGTCAAATTCTCACCATCAGACGGGTTTCCAGTAGCTATAATACAGTACGAGCTGTATGGAAAGATTTCCCCGCACTAGCACTCCATTGTAAAACGTCCAGTGAGGACACATCGCGCACTGATGTTGAGAGGCAAAAATACAAAGGGCTTCACAAGCACCTAACCAACACGGGATCTGTGGAAGATGTGGCCGTCATGAGAGACACAGAGTCTGTCTCTCAAGCTGCAGGGAAGAGAAATGACACTTGGTGGATTCAAAGTATTGCCCACATCCAAACAAGCCGTCGATGTTTTGAGAGCCATGAAGACATCGGGTGGGAACGAGAAGAAGCTGAGCCAAGGCGTCTGTGGTCCATTCTTTCTTAAAGTAAGACAGAATATTTTTCTCTCTCTTTAGCCTATGTTGACTGAATTGTGCATAAGGTGACAAGTTGTGGGCCTACAGCGACACACAAGTGTACGTGTGTTCCTCGAGGCTGTGTGGATTCAGGGCATAATTTTTGCATGGTGGTGTAGGCCTAGTTGTGGCCTTATTGTTCAAGTTACTTATCGATGGTTTAGCATCATGACTTATCTATTGTTAAATGGTAAATGGATTGCATTTATATAGCGCTTTACAGTATTGCCTCACATTCATACAAAGACGGCGGTGTCAACCATGCAAGGTAACAACCAACACGTCAGGAGCAGGTAGGGTTAGGTGGTGTCTTGCTCAGAGACACCTCGACACTTAGCTAGGAGGGGGAGGAGCCCGGGGATCGAACCAGCAACCTTTCTGTTGCCAGACAACCGCTCTTAACTCCTGAGCTACTGCCACCCTTAACACACAAATACACACCCTTGTGTATTTTATTTTTCTGTATTGTGTGTTTTATTTTGTATTTTCTTCATGGTTTTATTATTTCCGCACTTTGTCAATATTTCTGTTGCAATATTTCTGTGTGTGGGGGGGGGGGCATAATAGAGGGGGGGAGATGGGGGAGGGGGAGGGCTGCCGTCATTCTGCACATCGTCCAATCCCGCCGCTGAGCTGGTCGGGTTGCACAATGCCCAGCAGAGGAGGAGAGAAGAGGAGAGAAGTGAAGTCATCTAAAATAAAAAAAAGAAGAGATCTGGACGTGGAGCAGAGGAGCAGATGTGTGTGAGATCAGATCACACTTTTGAAAAGTTTAGAAAAGTTTTGCAGAGAGAGAATCCGGACGCCTTCTTTATCATATTATTAATATACATATACATATAGAAAAGACATGGCTGCAGTAGTGAGCGCGCTGGTGGCTTTACGCACCGGGCACCAGAGGCAGCGACGGCGGCTGCTGGTCAACTGGTGCAACCGGTGTGCGTCTTTACGCGCCGCCGCGCTGCACCAGTCCGCGTCCGGCGCAGCGCTGCGGATCACGGCGGCCCGGGAGGAGGGCGCCGCTCCGGGTCTGGCCGTCGTCGCCGCCCCGGGTCTGGCCGTCGCCGCCGCCCCGGGTCTGCAGGGGGGCCGGCAGCAGGGCCAGGCGAGGGTGAAGAGCCTCGGGGAGATGCCCGGACCCAGCACGCTGGCGAACCTGGTGGAGTTCTTCTACCGGGACGGTTTCAGCAGGATCCACGAAATCCAGGTAGGCTACTGTAACTTTGTGGCAACTTTCTTCCACGTTGATCTGGGATACGGACGTGTTACGTAAAGGCGCGCCGAGCTGAGGAGGTGGGGAGGAGGAGGTGGGGACCAGGTGGGTGTTGGATCTGTTAGTCAGCCTATCATGTCAGGACCAATCTGTTGTATAGCTTTTACTAGACTTGCACAGACAGAAACTCTCTCTGTGTGTGTGTGTGTGTGTGTGTGTGTGTGTGTGTGTGTGTGTGTGTGTGTGTGTAAGTGTGTGTGTAAGTGTGTGTGTGTCTGTGTGTGTGTGTGTGTGTCTGTGAGCGTGTGTGTAAGTGTGAGTGTGTGTGTCTGTGTGTGTGTGTGTGTGTGTGTGTCTGTGTGTGTGTGTGTGTCTTTGTGTGGGGGGGGGGAGGAGGGTGAGGCTATAGGAGTCTGATGTCTCCTCCTGATAAAGATAATGAGTTCAACTTCTATAACCTCGCCCTGTTCAGTGCTCACTGCATGGTTTCCATCATGGAGAGATCATTGAGAAATATGTAATCAGTTTCTTTGTGTGGGATTGTGTCTGGCTGAACAATAGGACAGGTGGAACAGGTGGAACAGGTAGTTATCGTGGGCTTAAACAGAGGAGGTGAAATGTGATTTGATTGGATAATCCAAGTGCCAAAGCCCGACCACAACTATGTGAAGATGTGGAGGCTGGCGTGTTGGTAATGAAGGAAATGTTACACATTTACATTTACATTTAGGGCATTTGGCAATTGGCAGATGCTTTTATTGGCAGATGCGTCTTCCTCCTCCTCTCCGTGTGCAGATGGAGCACCGCCAGAAGTACGGGAAGATCTTCAAGTCTCACTTCGGCCCCCAGCTGGTGGTCTCCGTCGCCGACCGCGACCTGGTGGCCCAGGTGCTGCGGGCCGAGGGGGCCACGCCGCAGAGGGCCAACATGGAGTCCTGGAAGGAATACCGTGACATGAGGGGCCGCTCCACCGCACTCATCTCTGCGTGAGCAATCTTTTGAACTTTTGTTTGTTTTTTTTCATTGTTGCCCAAAAAGCTAAAGTCTGGCTGTAAATGCGCTCTCTGGATTGGAAGATGTCTCCTCCATATGCCTTTTGAGAGAGTAAAATAAAAAGTCTGGGGGTGTTTGGTCAGGGTTGGGGACAGGGATGCACGCATGTGATACTAATATGTGGTAACAGGGACATACAAAGAGACTTACAAAGAGATTTGTTGAAGGAGACAGCAATATATCGCTGTGGTACATAGAGCAGGTTCCAAGCATTCATAATTGCGAGGCTAATAGAACGAGTTTCATAATTGCTAGGTTGCCTGCATAATAGCTGGGATAAGGCCATTCTGAGTGCATTACCAACATCTAGGAACATACAATATGCTAAACAATGCAGGGAAATACTCGGCTAATAATATGCTGTAACCTAACATGTTGGGGTCTTTTGAGGGCTGGGATACATGGCATGGCCTAAAGTATAAATGTAATGTGTAAACGTTGTGAGTCTCATGTGCACAAATGAAGTTGTGTAACTCGTGGTGGTTTCCTGAAGTGAGGGCGAGGAGTGGCTGAAGATGCGCAGTGTGCTGCGGCGCTGATCATGAGGCCGCGAGACGTGGCCGTCTTCTCGGAGGACGTGAGCCGCGTGGTGGATGACCTGGTGAAGAGGGTGGGCTTCATGCGCCGCCGTGCGCCCGACGGGGAGTCTGTGCTCAACATCAACGACCTGTTCTTCAAATACGCCATGGAGGGTAGGTGTCACAGCCACCGGACTATAACCAGAAAAACCCCAACCTGTATGACTAGGATAGGACTGCTCCCTCCCTTCCTCCCTCCTTCCTTCCTCCTTCCTTCTTTCCTTCCTTCTCTTCTCCTTTCTCCTCCTCTCCTCATTACTTCTTCTCTCCCCTCCCTCCCTCCTCCTCCTCCTCCTCCTCCTCTCCTCTGCTCCTTCCTTCCTTCCTTCGCCTCGCCTCATCTCCCTCCTCCTCTTCCTCTTCTGGGGGGGACGCGGGGAGACGTTGCTGCAGTAACGGCGGTGGGAGGCGGTTCCACATGGCTGGCGAGGGGATATAAGATGAGATGGAGCAAGAGGGACGGTTAATCACTGCCATATGTTTCAATGCTTTCTGGCGAGTGTCCAAAATTCCACACCCGTGACCCCTTCTTCGGACCGACGCTGTGCAGCGAGGTGTTGACTGAAAACACAGCTGGCCTTCCTCAAGGAGCCGGGGAGGAGGAGCAGGAGCAGGAGGAGGTGGAGGTGGAGGAGGAGGAGGAGGGAGGAGGAGGTGGGAGGGGGGAGGGCGAGGGAGGGAAAGAGGAGGAGGAATAGGAGGAGGAGAGTGTTTCATTGCTTGTCTTCATGGCTAATGCCTCCTCCTCCTCCTCCTCCTCCTCCTCCTCCTCCTCTTCTGCAGGAGTAGCAGCCATCCTGTACGAGTCTCGTCTGGGCTGCCTGGAGGAGGAGGTGCCCAGGGAGACGGAGGACTACATCGGCGCGCTGCACCTGATGTTCAACTCCTTCAAGACCACCATGTACGCCGGGGCCATCCCCCGGTGGCTCCGCCCCCTCCTGCCGGGCCCCTGGGACGACTTCTGCAGCTCCTGGGACGGCCTCTTCAACTTCAGTAAGTACCCTGTGTGTGAGTGTGTGTGTGTGTGTGTGGGGGGGTTGTGTTGAGTGGTGTGTTATGTGTTGAGTATTGAATGTGTATCATATTAGTGTGTGTGTGTGTGTGTGTGTGTGTGTGTGTGTGTGTGTGAGTGGTGATGTGTGTGTGCTGTTGTGTATTTTATGTGTTGTGTGTTGTACCTGAGAGAAAGTCTATCCAATACATATGGGTCAGGTTTATACACAATGGACCGGACTTGGTTACCATACGGACTGGACTTTATACCATATGGATTGGACTTGGTGACCACATGCACTGGATTTTATTAGATTAGACTAGATTAGATTCTAATTTATTGTCATTGCACAGCACAAGTAGCCTGGAAATCCAGACCTACATCTAGAAAGCTGTAGGTCTGGTAATGAGCAATGAAAATGGCCCAACTCGAGGGGCGGCACCAAGCATGCATTTGAAAATATCACTGCACGCAATTGGATAACACTACGACCAATCAGAAGAATACACGGGGTGACGTATCCAGAGAGACGGAAACAAGTTTGTTTTGGAGAATAGTTTGACAGAGAGACGGAAATGTAGCCTAATGGAAATACCACGGAGATACCACTTTGGCAACGCAACGTTAACCTTGTAATATTCTTAGCCAAGGAATATTGAAATAAAGAGATGCAACCGAGTTGTCGTTTATGGATGTTTAATAGCAACTGCGCATGGTACCGAGCATGGGCATGAGCACCCCCCGCCCCCCCCCCCCCCCCCATCAGAACCGCGAATTAACGGAGCACCCCCCCCCCCCCCATCAGAACCGTAAATTAACAGAGCACCCCCCCCCCATCAGAACCGCGAATTAACGGAGCACCCCCCCCCCCCATCAGAACCGCAATTAACGGAGCACCCCCCCCCCCCCCATCAGAACCGCGAATTAACCCCCCCCCCCCCAGACAAAAAATAACATGTTTTCAAAGTCATTAGAACTGTAATGGTTTTATTAAGTAAAAAAAAAAAGTGGTATCGGTGCATCCCTAGTTTAGTTCGATAGCCATCTTGCAATGTTTACTGACTGATTCCGGACTGATTCCATCGCAGCGCTGACGTCATCTGTTTAGCCCGCCTCTGGCCCGCCTATATCAGATACACCGATGTGATTGGTTGATGCTCGAAACACTGGGCATAGCTAATGAGCATGTTACTCGTTACCAGAGTACTCGCTGAGCAAATTCTAATTGTGCTCTCGCGAGAACTCTGGATTTCCAGGGTACAGCACAAGTACAGTCCCGCGAAAAGAAGTTGGCATTTAACCAGAGTGCAAATGAGGCAGTAAAGTGCAGAGTAATATACAGTGTACAGTGGTTAAATAGGATATAGAACAGTCTACTCGGTATAATATATAGGTGTATATACAGTATATTTATGTACAGAGATACAGTGTAGTAATAACTTAACGGAGTAGGTATGGGATATGTGCAGATAGGTATATAAATATTCCGGTAAGTATACAGTATCAACAGGTAATGAGCAGGGGTTGTAAATAAGTAAAAATATATATATATATATGGTAAGTACAGAAGAAATGTACATGGCTATCATACAGGTATGTAAACAATAATGTTGTGATTACAGTGCAAGGCAGTAGAAGACAGATGGTGATAGGATATATTCAACAGAGGTCAGAGTTCGTAGGGTGGACAGCGGAGCCTAGAGTATAGGCAATATCATATGGACCGGACTTGGTTACCATATGGACTGGATTTAATATCATATGGACTGGACTTGGTTACCATATGGACTGGACTTTGTTACCATATGGACGGGACTTGGTTACCATATGGACTGGACTTGGTTACCATATGGACTGGACTTGGTTACCATATGGACTGGACTTTGTACCATATGGACTGGACTTGGTTACCATATGGACGGGACTTGGTTACCATATGGACGGGACTTGGTTACCATATGGACCAGACTAGGTTACCTTTGATAATAAAAGAGTCCTGTTCCCGCAGGTCAGGTCCACGTCGGGAGGAGGTTGGAGAAGCTCCGAGGTCAGATGGAGCGGGGAGAGGATGTGAGGGGTGGTCTCCTCACCCACATGTTGGTTACCATGGAGATGAGCCTGGAGGAGATCTACGCCAACGTGACGGAGATGCTGCTGGCAGGCGTCGACACGGTGTGTGTGTGTGTGTGTGTGTGTGTGTGTGTGTGTGTGTGTGTGTGTGTGTGTGTGTGTGTTGTGGAGGTGGACCTGGTGTTGAGGTTTGGTTTCAATGTGTATTTGAGAGAGACAATGTGTGTGCGTGTGCGTGTGCGTGTGCGTGTGTTGACCCCACGCTGACACCCTGACGTTGGCGCCAAAGAACACACGCCTTGAAATGCAAAACTCAGACACACACACGTACACACACACACACACACACATACACACACACACACACACACAGACTCACACCAAGAAAGATGTTCTCACTCAGATTCAGTTTCTTGTCGTTTGCTTGAGATTCTCACAGTGGGGGCTTTAATCTTGTTGCCAGCTGTGTGTGATGGACACACACACACACATACACACACACACGCACATGCGCACGCATGCACACACACACGCATACACTGTATATACTGGTATATATACTTGTATAACAAGTTTGTTATACAAGTGCAATAGAGTGTGTGTGTGTGTGTGTGTGTGTGTGTGTGTGTGTGTGTGTGTGTGTGTGTGTGTGTGTGTGTGTGAGAGAGAGAGAGAAAGAGAGAGAAGGGGGGGGGCGGCGTAGCTGTCAGATTAACAGGAGTTATGTGTGTGTGTGTGTGTGTGGTTGTGTGGTTGTGTGTGTGTGTGTGTGTTGTGTGTGTGTGTGTGTGTGTGGTGGCGGTGGTGGCTGGCGATGAAAGGAAGTGTGTTTATGTTGAACCTGTTGCCATGGCTATAGCTGAGGGAGGGGGAGGGGGATGTGTCAGTATGGGTTAGCCCCAGACACCCCTATATAGCTGGAAGGAGGAGGAGGATGAGCGGGCCAAGCGATGGTGCTAACCTGCTGAAGAGAGACGACCAATCAGATGCCAGCAGCTGTCATACTCATACTAACTACTATCCCAACTCCAATACACACTCGTTACAAAGCCACACATTCCCACTCCCAATACACACTCATTACAAAGCCACACATTCCCACTCCCAATACACACTCACTACAAAGCCACACATTCCCACTCCAATACACACTCACTACAAACCCACACATTCCCACTCCAATGAATGCTGAGCCTGTGGCTGCCAAATAGGGATACTTTCATCGATATACTTCTGGGTGTCACTCTCTCTCTTTCTCACTCTCTCTGTCATTCAATTCAATTTCAATTTCAATTTAAAGAGCTTTATTGGCAGGGGAAACGTACATTTACATTGCCAAAGCGAGTGGTAATAAAAACTAAACAAAACAAACAAACTGTGAGTTTACCTTTCCCAGAGGAGAAACAATCCTTGAATTAGTCCCTTTCTTCAGAGGATCTGTTTCTGGTAACTTCTGATTTGGATGTGTGGTGAGAATATGTTAAAGTTGGTGTAATCCTCTTTTAGTCCTTGTAGAAATATCCAGGTATATTCCACTTTGAAGGTACTTTTTGGGGGTTTTACAACAAAAGTTCAGGAGCTCAGGTGAGCATGACCTCTCTCTCCGGTGACTGTCTCTGTCACTCTCTCTCTCCAGACGTCCTTCACCCTGACCTGGGCGGTCTACATGCTGGCTCTGAACGAGGAGGTGCAGCAGGAGATCTACGAGGAGGTGCTGGGGGTCCTGGGCGCCGAGGAGACCCCCACGGCCGACCACGTCCCCCGCCTGCCCCTGGTCCGAGGTCTCGTTAAGGAGACCCTCAGGTACTACTACAGACACACAGGTTTTGGATGATGAAGAACTCTGGGTGGTGGTGATCTCTCTTGTGGTCTTGGATGGTGGGGAGGTGGAGGGTTAGATGGTGGGGAGGAGACAAGAGGAGGTGGAGTATAAATACACGTGGGTATTGGCAGGTTAACGGTGGAGTACCTGCAGTGTAAGTACAGGTGGTCATTGAGGTGGAGTAACTGCATTATAGAACTGAATTAAAGCATAGTTTTTAGCTTGGGCTTGAGTTGCACTGAAAGCTGCCGGCCAGCACCAGTTCAGTGCAGTGATGTGGCTCCCCCGTGGTAGCCGTACCCGCGCTTCCTAATATCTGTGTGTTACATTCCTGCGCGTTTCAGTGGTGGTGAGTTTGGGAAGCGTGTAAATGTCCGTCCCTCCCACCGCACGCTAGTACTTTCCCGCCAAGTAAGGCCTGTGGTGGAAGAAAACACGTTTTCTTCAAGAGTTGGAGGGGCTGAAAAGAAAAGAGTCCCTCCTCCGCACCCCCACCCCCGTCCCCGCCCCCCGTCCCCCCTACTGGTCTCTCAGATGGAACGGTCTGAGTGTGTGGAGTGTGGAGACATTGTCTGTGCAGACAGAGAGAGACAGAGGCTCTTTGTGTGTGTGTGTGTGTGTGTGTGTGTGTGTGTGTGTGTGTGTGTGTGTGTGTGTGTGTGTGTGTGTGTGTGTGTGTGTGTGTGTGTGTGCGTGTGTGCGTGCGTGCGTGCGTGCGTGCGTGCGTGCGTGCGTGCGTGTGGTGCAGGCTATTTCCAGTTCTCCCAGGAAATGGGCGTGTCACCCAGGACGACTTGGTGGTGGGAGGGTACTTCATACCTAAAGGGGTGAGTAGGACACGCATACACACACACACACACACACACACACACACACACACACACACACACACAGATGCACATCTCCCAAATGACTCAATGTCAAGTCTCTTGATCCCCGAAATTACTAATAACTAATAACTCTCTGGATAAAAGCATCTCCTAAATGACAAAATAAAAAACGCCGTTGTGTGTGTTTTGGCCATCAGACCCAGCTCGCTCTGTGTCACTACGCCACGTCCCTGGAGGAGCAGAATTTCCCGGGCGCCGGGGACTTCCAGCCGGCCCGCTGGGTCCGGAAGAACAACACGAACCGCGTGGACAACTTCGGCTCCATCCCGTTCGGCTACGGCATCCGCAGCTGCATCGGCCGCAGGATAGCGGAGCTGGAGATGCACCTGGCCCTGGCGAGGGTAGGCACACACACACACACATACAGACTTACATACAGACAGACAGAGATCTGATCCCTCATCCAGTACCACCTGGGAGAATATGACGTGTGTTTGATGGTTGTGATTCAAGATTCAATATTCAAGAACTTTAATGGTCACGTACACATGCAGGAAATGCAGTAAAATGAAAACGTGGCGATGGCCAGCGGAATGTGCAATAGAACAAATACAAAAAACCAAAGAAACAAATATCCAGTACAGTCCAATATACAGTCTTTACTGTAAATAGTGTAATTAGAGTTCGCAGTCCTGATGTGTTTCCGCTCTCCTGCTCTCTCAGCTGATCCAGAGGTTCCGCATGGACGTGTCGCCTCTCCTCTCCTCGGGGGTCAAAGCCAAGACTCACGGCCTGCTGTGTCCCGGGGCACCTATACACATCCGCTTCAGAGACAGAGGCACCTAGACCCCTCGAGACAACGACCCCCCCCCCCCCCCCCCACCCCCCAGAGCCCCTATAGAGCTAGATGCCTTACACACCCTCTTACAGACCTAGACCCCCCCACCCCCTTGCGGTGACCTCAGGAGCTTTTTTTATGAGTCCGCACAACTAGTGAGCGATAGAGTAATGACGTAAGGGGCATTGTCTTTTTATTATTGTTTTTTAGTTGATGTGAGACTTGTGCTCTCTATTTAAGTCTAACTATATTACACTGTATATTCACACTGTATATCAACATCAAGATCTCTACAACATCCGCAACATCCGGCCCTTCCTCACACGTGAAGCAGCGCAGATCCTGGTCCAAGCGCTCGCCATCACTCGTCTCGACTACTGCAACTCTCTCCTGGCTGGACTCCCCGCCTCAACAATCAAGCCCTTACAACGCATCCAGAACGCATCAGGACACTAAAAACAGCCAAACATCGCTCTTCCAAGTCCCAACTCTTCACGGTTCTGGCTCCGCAGTGGTGGAGTGAGCTCCCGGCTCATGACAGGACGGCCGAGTCACTCGCCAGCTTCCGCAAGAGACTCAAGACATAATAACCCCTCCCCCCACCCTCCTCCGTTAATCCTAGCACTAACCTGCATGTTTGTACGTCTTGACATGTATTAATGGCACTTAGCATTGTTGTTCGTTCTCAGATGTTGTATCATGTTTAGTATTGCACGCCTGCCCAGCTACTTATGCAGGCAACTTAGCAATTATGAAACCCGTTCTATTCATCTCGTGAATAGGAACGCTCGAAAACAGCTCTATTCCTATCTTCAGGTACCACAGGGATATATTGCTGCCTCTCCTTCAACAAATGTACTCTTTGTAAGTCGATTTGGATAAAAGCGTCTGCCAAATGCCCGAAATGTAAATGGTGTAAATGTATATTACACACCGTGATTGTTGTTGTTGTTGTTGTTGTTTTTAAGTTTTATTAGTTTGCCCTGGATTTGAACAAAGTGACAAAGTTTGAGGATGACACTGAATGTACTGACTATTTGAACCAAGTTCTGCTGTATGTTCCAGTCGAATATTCACCCCTTTTTTTATATGGTAAATGGTAAATACCATTTTGAAATATGGATATTTACATGAATGATATTTCAGAGAGCACAAGGTGTAGTTCTGCTCTCAACAACACAATGAAACACAATGCAAGATTTTATATTAATCACTGAAGAGAAGTAGCATGAGTAATATGTTCAAATCTTTTAACTGTTTCCCAGGGGTGAAGGGAATAGGGTCAGCAGGATATGCCCTGCCTTGTCTTTTTATACAGTTTTACCACTCAATATGTCAAACACTACCCTTATATTATTTTTGCCCGAATAATGAAGCGACTATTTAACTAATTCTATGAATTTGGTAATTGAATCAAAACAAAATTTATAAAATAAGTCATGTGATGTGCCTGGGGTGCTTACTGAGACAGATGTTCTAAAAGAAACATTGAAATTTAACTGTAGAATATTCAAACTCGACGGGAGGGAAAAGTGAATATCCGTAGAGTCGATATGTGTGTCACATTGTTCCAGTTAAACTGGCTGCCAATAAAACAATTCTTATAAGAAACACTGCAGTATTTGACCTTTTCTCTGGTTGAGGAGTGTGTTTCGTACATAAATGGATAAAAAGTGGATAATCTTTTTTTGCGGACAAGGATTGGCTTGCTACAGAATGTGAGTAAAATATAAACGAGCAGTACAATGTGTGATGGGATAGAGAACAGTTTCACCTTAAGGGAAGTTTGTTTGATTTATTTGTGTATGAAACAGGGTTACAAGAAAAAATACCAGAATAGGCCAATGGGTGGCGGTAATGCAACGTTAGGGACGCAAAGCATAAACACTTCAATTTTTTTTTTTTTTTGAGATAATAAAAATAAATCACATATTATGCTGTGTAATACATGTATTGAATTATTTATGAATGTATGCATTTATGAATTATTTAAAAACTAAGCACTGGGCAGTACACACTCATTCATTTAGTGGTGTATTTCGTAATAAATTAAATACAAAACATAATTAAAATATACAAAAAATACATAATCATATCAATTTCATATCTCGAACAGTAAAATAATTGTATTTTATTTTCATCGCCAACGCATGTTATATATTACATGTTCTCGTTTCGGTTGTCGCGAGACTTCGCAACGAGAGCAAGGGGCGGTAGTAAATAGACGGCACGCTGGTCTGGGAGCAGATCAAGCGGACGAACACTCACACATAATCCGCGTTGTGACGATAATAATAAAGCGGCCCTTGAGACACACACACACACACCCACACCACCAGCCCCCCTCCGCGGGCTCAGCACCTTGCCCCGGACCCGGACACCCAGCGGGACTGTTCATGTTCATGTTTTTAAACAACTCAAAAACTAGCCTGTGCTGTGGCCTTTCACACCCATTGCTACGCTAGGCTAGGCTAGGCTAGGCTAGGTTAAGCTAGGCTAGGCTAAGCAAAGATAGCATCTGTCTTGTCCCAACCTCCTCAAAGACACATATCCCCCCCCCCCCCCCCCCCCCACACACACACACACACATTGACCCTCAGCACCTGAAGCTCACCCTCCCTCCAGGCCGCCAGACCTGGACTCCTCTAAGATGATCATTGAGAACCTGGACGCCCTGAAGACCTGGCTGTCCAAAACCCTAGAGCCCATGTAAGTACCCAACTCACTGCTCCTCTGCCCTGCATTTATGTCATAACCCGGTACAGTGTGTACTATACACTATGCTCTTGTATTAAAGTCACGTTAAACACATGACAAGGGGACCTGGTACACCTCCAGGTGGACGCCACTACAAGCCCGTTTCAAAAATGTGTGTCACGTTGTGACACAGTGACGTCACAAGTGGGAGTGCCACTGGGTCTAGTGATAAACAAACAAGTGTGTCTGTCTCTATTGAATGATTGCTTCATTGTACAAGTCATGTATGTGTGTATGTATGTATGTATGTATCTATCTGCAGTCACCTAATCCTCATTCAATGTCATTCATAGGTAACTTTAACTGAGTTTATGTCACTTTAAGTTGACATATAAGTCATGTTCTGTCACATCTGCGTTGGTCCTTATGAATGCTGAATCCAGCACATGTAGCCTAATCCTGAGGGGAAGGTTGTTTCTGTCACAGTCGCTCTCCTCAATGATAAAATAAAAATATAGATATGAGACAGGTCATTAAGGAGCAGTTAGGGGTTAGACAGTACAGTGACAGGTCATTAAGGAGCAGGTAGGGGTTAGACAGTACAGAGACAGGTCATTAAGGAGCAGGTAGGGGTTAGACAGACAGGCCATTTAGGAGCAGGTAGGGGTTAGACAGTACAGAGACCGGTCATTGAGGGCCGTAAAAGTCAAAATTCTACAAAGCGGGGGCCGGACTAACAAAAAACTTTTGATATGATTGAAGATGTGCTCTCTGTGGGCTATGCAGCTTTAAAGTCTCCTGAATAAAATTAGTAAAATGGGGAATATAGGCCTACAGGTCTAGAGTCTGAGATATTTAGGCCAACTTGATTTATTCCTCTCTAATGTTGCTTTCCCAGTAACTTTATGAAGTTTGGACCTGAATTTTGATTTATATACATCACTGAAAATGCCGGTTCACCGGTTAGACGGTGCAGAGACAGGTCATTAAGGTGCAGGTAGGGGTTAGATAGTACAGAGACAGGTCATTAAGTAGCAGGTTGGGGTTAGACAGTGAATATGGAACCGTATCATTAAGGAGCAGGTAGGGGTTCGACTGTACAGAGACAGGTTATTAAGGAGCAGATAAGGGTTAGGCCTAGTAGACAACTTGTTTTAGGAGGGCCCACAGGTAGACTGTGGATACTGGGGATTGTTTGGGTGCCGGGACAACCAAACCACTCACCCCCCCCCCCCCCCCCCCATCCCCACCCTGTGTCACCCCCCCCCCCCCCCCCCCCATCCCCACCCTGTGTAATAAATCTTTCTTTGCATATTGCAGCTGTGATGCAGACCCCTCGGCCCTGGCCAAGTATGTGGTGGCTCTGGTGAAGAAAGACAAGAGTGAGAAGGAGCTGAAAGCCCTCTGCATCGACCAGCTGGACGTGTTTCTGCAGAAAGGTCAGCTGTCACCTCCACACCACACATCGCTGGTCTATCTAGGAGGACTTCATGTTCAAGTCATCATCTCTTAATTAGTTTTTATTCAAACCGTCCTTGTGATGCAGAGAGTGCATGCATTCCTAGCACAGGTGGGGCCCCCCATTGGGAATTGAACCCCTAACCTTGGCGGTGTTGAAGCCTTGCTCTACCAGTTGGACGAGACATGACCACTATCTGTTACTTCCTCTGTCTCTGTCTTTTGTTGTCATGTGAGATACTGTGTTGCTTTGGTGCTGGTGCTGCGATACAACACTATATTACTGTTACCAGTTTGATCATTGTGTGTATGTGTGTGCGTGGTTGTTCTGTGTTTGTGCAGAGACCCAGATCTTTGTAGACAAGCTGTTTGAAGCAGTGGGCAACAGAAGCTACCTGCCTCCCTCAGAGCAGCAGGCTCCAGGCACCAAGACCCAGCCCAAACTCGACAAGGATGAGGTCAAAAAAGAAGAGGTGATTTGCATTCAATGGGACATCGCACAAAGTATAAAATAACCACCAAGTCTATGAAATATGACTCCGTTAGATGGGTGTTTTCCGGTCTTAACACTGAGGTTGTCTGTTTCATAACAGGATAACTAGTTGACTGTATCTAACATAATAACTAGTCGTCTGTATCTAACATAATAACTAGTTGACTGTATCTAACATAATAACTAGTCGTCTGTATCTAACATAATAACTAGTTGACTGTATATAACATAATAACTAGTCGTCTGTATCTAGCATAATAACTAGTTCACCGTATCTAACATAATAACTAGTTAAGTATCTAGCATAATAACTAGTTCACCGTATATAACATAATAACTAGTTGACTGTATCTAACATAATAACAGTTGACTGTATCCTAACAGGACAACTAGTAGTTGTAATCCAACAGGATAACTGGCAGTCTGTATTCATTGTCTTTGTGTTCTATGTGTTTATATTATCTCTCTCTCTCTAGCCAAACCGGGAGGACGATCGAGACAAGAAGTTCTCCCGCAGGGTGAACCACAGTCCTCCGCAGTCCAGCTCTCGCTATGGCCGAGACGGCAGGTGTGTGTGTGTGTGTGTGTGTGTGTGTGTGTGTGTGTGTGTGTGTGTGTGTGTGTGTGTGTGTGTGTGTGTGTGTGTGTGTGTGTGTGTGTGTGTGTGTGTGTGTGTGTGTGTGTGTGAGAGAGAGAGTGTGTCCGTCCATCTGTCTGTGTGTCGGTCCTTGGCCGGTGAAATCCAGGTGCATGTTTGTTTGTTGTGTGCCAAACATATCTCTGAACTAGCATTGTATTCTTCACCCCGCCAGGGCCCTCCGGGTGCCAGAAGATAAACGTGATGAACCCCAGATGAGGAACCAGGGCCCTGATAGAGCCTTAAGGTACACCTCCAGCTACGATTGGCTCTGAGCATGCTGTCACTCTGGTACGGGGGGGCAGGGCATGTTGAGCTGGAGGGGCGTAGGTCAAGTGGGACAATCACGCTTGCATAGTTTAGATAGTGATCAACGTTAAATGCATGGAGGTGAATGGTCTATATCTATGTATAGATATAGATACTGTACTCTATATATCTTGGTATATAGCCCGGTAAAAGTGATAAATCTGCTCCGTTTGGATAAAGTCGAACGGTCAGACCAGGTCGTCACAGTGACGAGTAGATCTGCAGTTCAAGCGCTTTAACGTGATATCGAGTTCAACCAGACATATAAGCCTGATATATTGTTGTTTCACTCGTTCGACAAATGTACTTATTGTCAGTCGCTATGGACAAAAGCGTCATGTAAATGTAAAATGTAAATGTTTCTATATAAACCACCTAAGAATTTAACAATCATTTAAAATGTAAGGTAAATGGTGTAGTTTGGCCCCAGCTCCAAATGTCCTGTTTCTGTATTCACTGTGAAATAATAAAAACGTCCACTAGATGACAAAAAGGTACATAGCAAAGAATCCCAGACGACGACGATGATGCTAATAATAATAATAAGCTGGTGGAGCCTGACAGGAAGTGGTAAATAAGCTAACTGGAACTGCGTGTCGGGTGTGTTTGCCAGGAGAGTGGAGGACCGGGGCAAGAGGGAGGAGCGGCCCAGGAAGCGAGAGTACGAGCGCAACCCGCTGCGCCGAGACTCGTACCGCGAGCGCTACAACCGGCGCCGCGGACGCAGCCGCAGCTACAGCCGCAGCCGCAGCCGCAGCTGGAGCAAGGACCGCCTGCGTGACCGCGAGAGAGACCGCGATCGGGAGCGGGGGCGCGAGAGAGACCACTCCCGGAGCAGAGGTGAGGCCGGTGGCTGCTTGACGTGAAACCATGTGAGACTTGAACGAAGGGCCTTATAACACCCTTCGCCCTAATGATGAAACTACCAAACTCTCAACTTTAATATCCTTATAAAACACTTCCACCTAACAATAAAACTACCGAACTCCTAACTTAATATCCTTATAAAACACTTCCACCTAATGATGAAACTACCGTACTCTCAACTTTAATATCCTTATAAAACACTTCCACCTAATGATGAAACTAGCGAACTCCTAATGATAAAACCCTTCCTTTTTAAACATCTTCAAGTCAGAATTTGAAATGCATTGATTCTTAATTCTCCAACTGCAGGAAGAAGTCTTGCCTTCAGGTTTTCTGACGATTGTAATAATGTGTGTATTTAACTGGTTTTGTGTATATTTTGTTTAAAATGCGTTAAAAATTTATTTGAGATTTATTTGAAATCTTCCATCTGTTCTGCAAGGTGCAGGATGTGAGAGGTTATTTAAATACTGTTTCTGGGTGAACCGAAACTGGCGGGTTCATACAGGAAGCGATGTTTCCCGGTTACAGTCTTCATAACAACCGCCGCTTGTCGTCCTTCCTCTCAGAGCGCGACGCCACGAAGCCCAAGTACGACCACGAGGCGGGCGACCGCTCTGAGGTCGCCGACGGTTACGCCCCGCCCCCGCTGGTCTCCACAACCACCACCTCCCATTTCCCCGTTCCCGTCGCTAAAGCAGCACCGATTCACCAGGTAATCGCCCCCTCGCCATCACCACGGCCCAAACATACAACAGCAACACCAACAGTGGGCGGGCGGCGGCGGCGGGTGGCAGCATCAGCACCACAGAGAGCTGGTCGGACATGAGGCCCAACCACACCTTTCCCAGGGGCCCGCCCCCACCGCCCCAGCAGCCGAGGAAGCGTTGCCGTGACTACGACGGTGAGGGGTGGAGCTGAGATTGCTCTTATTAGAATTGATAAAGTAATCAATTATTACATCGTCTCTCTACATGTGTAGTCCCAGGTGTTCTAGAGAAGGCCTTCTGCATGCTAGTAGTAGTATTAGTAGTGTATTAATAACTGTGTGTGTGCGTGTGTGTGTGTATGCGTTCGTGTTCCAGAGAAGGGCTTCTGCATGCGTGGAGACATGTGTCCCTTCGACCACGGCAGCGACCCGGTGGTGGTGGAGGACGTCAACCTCCCCAGCATCCTCCCCTTCCAGCCTCCTCCCCCGCAGCCGCCCCCTGGTCTCCCTCCGCCTCCCCCCCTCATGACCCCGCCCCCTGCTCAGCTCCGCCCCCCTGTGCCTCCCCCCGGCTCCCTCCCCCCAAGCCTCCCACCTGTCACAGGTAACTATGCAATCGCCATGACCACCTGACCTCCCTCGACCTGCTCATTGTTTTATATCAACAGTTTATATCGTTTTATACTATTATACGTCTCTCTCCCCCACCCCAGGTCCTCCTCCCCCCCTCCCCCCCCTGCAGGGCTCCGGTATCGTGGCTCCGCCCAACTCCATCGCCAGCTCCGTGCCGACCATCGTCACCTCGGGGATGCGCTCCTCCCTGCCCCCGCCCTCCGCCCCCCTCTTCCCCTCCGGTAAGACGGAACGCTGCTCCGATTCACAAGACGCGTGTTTGATGTCAGCTCTAACTTATTTAACTCTACTTAACTGTATTTAACACTGCTAGCTGATGTAACTCTAGTTAACTCTGGACTTAACTCTGCCAACTGATTGAACCCTAATTAACTATGTACTTGGCTCTGCTAACTGATTTAACTCTATGAGGTCACGAGTTAACTCTGTACTTAATTGCTAACTGATTTGACTCTAGTTAACTCGGTGCTTAACTCTGCTAACTGATCTAACCGTCTAGTTAACTTTGGTGCCCTGGTCCTCCCCTCCAGACTCGTATGAGACGGATATGTACAACCCCGAGGCCCCCAGCATCACCAGCATGTCCAGAACCATGCAGTACCGCCACCGCGCCAGCGTGCAGAGACCCAACCTCATCGGCCTGACCATGGGAGACATGGACACACCCCACAGAGGTAGGAGCCAGGGAACACACGCACACACACAAATATGGGTAGTTTCTTGTCTTGTTCACTCTCCTCTGTCTCTGTCTGTCGGTCTGTCTCTCTGTGCTGTAGAGAAGCCTCCGAACCACCGGGTTGTGATGGAGTCGGACCCCAGGAAGAGAGCCGCCCGGCCTCACGATGGGAACATGGCCCCCAAGAAACCCTGGTTCGACAAGTACGAACAAACAAACAAATGGCCAAACATTACATGACCGGACATTGAGCCATTCAGTCTGCAGACAAGGAGACTAAAAGCTGAGAACAAAGCATATCATCAGAATTGGAATCACTACAAAAAAGTGTACAAAAGTGTAAAACAATTTTTTCTGCATGCTAGATCCTGGTTCCTTGATGGTCCGAGGTATTGATTGATTGATTGATTGATTATGTTTTTCATCATTGGTTTGCTCTCCTCACACCCAGCTTCCCGAACCACCAGGGCTTCCAGAACCGAGCCCCTCCCCAGTTCCACCCGCCCAACTCCAGGCTGCTGGTGCGACAGATCCCGCCCGACCTCAACAACATCAGCAAGCTCAACGCCCACTTCAGCCAGTTTGGGACCATTGTCAACCTGCAGGTCTGCATCTCTCTCTCTCTGTCTGTCTCTCTGTCTGTCTGTCTCTCTCTCTGACTCTACCTGTCTCTCTGTCTCTCTCTGTCTCGCTCTTTCTCAGCAGCGCAGATTAACTAAAGTTGTGGCTATCGACAGCACAAACAAAAGAGTTTTATCCGAATTAGACAGAATAAAGATGCTGGGCGATTAACAGAAATAATCGCCGACATCTGTTCAGTTCCCGCTTTTATATTTGTATTGTTCCCCGTTTGTATCACTTATATTGACTGTACTTGACTGTACACTTGT
>PIJE02001510.1:63988-90835 GCA_002895965.2 Coryphaenoides rupestris | reverse complement strand
AGGTACAGCACCCTAACGCTAACCCAGCTACAGATCGAGGTACAGCACCCTAACGCTAGCCCAGCTACAGATCAAGGTACAGTACCCTAACACTAACGCTAACCCAGCTACAGATCGAGGACTTGAGGACGTGATGTTTCGGTTTGCCGCCACTAGGGGGTGCTCACGCTCCTCTCTCTGAACATGATACTTTCTGGCTGTTGAGGATAACTGTTGAATCACTCTCTCTCTCTTGCTCGCTCCGTCTCTCTCTTTCAGGCGGCCAAGCGGGGTCTCCTGGCTCGGGGTCGGGGGTCGCTGATGAGAGGTCGGGGCTCGCTCAGGTCTCGGGGGCGTGGCTGCAGGGGGCGGGGCCGCGGCGGCGCCCCGCTTCACGCGGTGGTGGACCATCGGCCGCGGGCGTTGGAGATCTCGGGCTTCTCAGAAGCCGAGCGGGTCGAGTTGCTGCCACACTTCGCCGTGAGTCCCCCACAAGCTCTCCCCACACTGTCTGAGTGCCCCCACAATAAAGCCCTGTCCCAATACACCACCCCTAAGCCACCTAGAATACAGTTTCTTGTGTTTTTCTCTTTCCTTCCTGCAGCAATTTGGAGAGATTGAGGACTGCCGGATAGACGACGAGACTCACTCTGCGGTCATCACCTACAGGAGCAGGGCGGAGGCGGAGCAGGTGGGCCCGCCCCCTCTCTCTCTCTCTCTCTGTCTCTCTGTCTCTCTGTCTCTCTACTGTCTCTCTACTGTCTCTTCTGTCTCTGATCTCTCCCTCTCTTTACTGTCTCCTATATGTCTCTCATCTTGCGCTCTCTATTTACTGTCTATATGTCTCATCTCGCTTTCTATTTACTGTCTCCTATATTTCTCTGATCTCTCCCTCTCTTTACTGTCTTCTATATGTCTCTTTGCCTCTCATCTCTCTCTTTACTTTCTCTTATATGTCTGTCTCTGATCTCTCCATCTCTTTACTGTCTCCTATATGTCTCTCTGTCTCTAATATCTCTCTTTACTGTCTTCGGTCTCATCTGTCCCTTTACTGTCTCCTACATGTCTCTATCCCTAATCTCTCTCTCTTAACTCTGTACTATACGTCTCTCTATGTCTGACTGGCCTTAAATCCCTGTGTCTATAACTGTGACGTTATCCCCCTCCCCCCCACCAGGCAGCGGTCCACGGCGTGAAGCTGAGCAGTCTGCTCCGTCTGTCGTGGTACAAACCTCCAATCACCATGACGACGGCCGACCGCGGTGACGCAGAGCCAGACGACGAAGAGGTCAGTTCTCTCTCCCGCCTGCTGCTGCTGGGCTAGGTTAGGCTAGCTAATGCTGCCAAGCTAGCCAATGGAGCTCAATCATATCTCGGAAAGTGTGGACATGAATTTGTTTACGAGTGTTAAATGTATGCTGACTAGATCAGTTTACCTGTCGGTACAGTCCACTTCGTAGGCTGGGAGACTGATTTAGTAATCATACATCTAGGTGGACATTCCCACTTGTGATGTCACTAGACGGTAGTCACATGGCAATTGTGAAACTGCTTGCGATGGCTAATCACACTCACCTGGTAGCGTAATACATCTCCTTTTAAAGAAAGTGCTGTACCCAGACTGGACACTAGAGGGAGCTGTAGGCTGTGCTTAACACTCTCCTTCTCCTCCTCTGTAGTTTCCGGAGGAGTCGATGTGTGACGACGGCCTCCTGCAGGACGACGATGAAGAGGAAGACGACAACGAGCCTCGCTCCTGGAGGAGATGAAGATCTCTCCGGGGCCACGTGCACACCCCTGGGGCCCACCATGTGCACACGCCCGGGCCGCTCAGCCTCGCGCTTTGTTAACCCGCAGGATAGAACTGTGACATCACACCTTAGTACAAGATTGGTTTTCCTCAACTGATGTTTCATATGAACTTGGTCATCAACAGAGTTTTATAATTATCGTATCGAATTTATTCTGACTTTTTTTTTTCTTTTCTTTTTTGGGGTGATGTGTGTAACATCCCAAATTTTTTGATGGTGTTTTCTTTTGAATTGATCATTAATAGAGTAGAGCGAGTATTGAGTGGGTAGCTGCGCATGTGTAAATATTTTATTGATTTGTATGACGGCTTTGCTTCTCAATTCCCGGCTTGATTTGAATTGTAGAAAAAAAAATAAAGAATTGAAATGGTCTCGAGAAAAAAAATGTGCTGCACCAAAAAAAAAGTCAACAAACAAAAATAGCCATGGAGGAAAAAAATGCAGCAAAGTAAAAGAACAATCGAAAAAAAAAATAAAAAATAAAGACCATTGGAAAAAACAAAACAATCTACCTCTTCCTTAAAGAGCTCTGTTCCTACCACTGTCTCCTGGTTCCTGTCCCATGGGTTGGTAAGTTGGGAATCTAAAACACATAAGATAAATTATGTATTCAAAAGGCTTTTCCCTGAGACACTGACAATGATTTAAAAACTACACGTTCACCAAGTTGTTTTTCTCCTACAGATGTCGCCGTCAGCTTGATCCGTCCCAGCGCTGGAATGCAACACTTGTTTTGTTTTTATTTTTTAAGTTTAATAACCTAATAACATACTGTGTATGTCACATGTACAATACTGACATACTGTGTATGTCACATGTGCACTAATAAACACTGACTTCATTGTAATCTGACGGTCTTCTGTAGTGTTTCTTTAAATTGTGAAAAGATGTTTTATATTTCTCCAAGTAGCCAAGGGATGTTGAACGTAAAATGGTAAATGGATTGTATCTCGCTTTTATCCAAAGCGCTTTACGGTTGCCTCACGTTCACCCATTCATACACCGACGGCGGTGCCAACCATGCAAGGTAACAACCAACACGTCAGGAGCAGGTAGGGTTAGGTGGTGTCTTGCTCAGGGACACCTCCACACTTAGCTAGGAGGGGGAGGAGCCCGGGGATCAAACCAGCAACCTTCCAGTTGCCAGACAACCGCTCTTATACCTCCTGAGCTACTGCCGCCCGCGTTAAGCTATTCACATACAGTACCTTCAATCATTTTATATTTGACATTTACTAAAATACAATATTTCCTCTCACATGCTTAGGCCTGAAGCTGTCTACACCTCTTTTGTTGTGTTGAGTCATTACATTTGACTTCTATCAATGTAATCTTATGTTAAAATGCCACAAAATATGGAAGAAGAAGGCTGTTGGAGGCCTACGTTATGATGGGTTTGAGTAGTAAAACAGGATGACTAGGCCTGCAACACCATGCTATCTGAATGTGTACTGGGGTTATTTGCATAAACAGGGCCCACATAACCAAATCAAAGTGTGTTCCGTGGTCCGGCGCGGCGGGGCCCCCTGGTGCTTGTCAGCCCTGTGCTGATAATTGTGAGAAATCCGCCTTTTTCCCGCTGCTGGTCTGCTATTCATCATGTCACCTCCTCCTCTCCTCCTCGTCGCTGCCTGCTCCAGAATGGGGACCTCCTATCGTCTCTGCCCTCCTCCTCCTCCTCCTCCTCCTCTCTGCCCTCCTCCTCCTCTCTGTCCTCCTCCTCCTCTTCCTCCTCCTGGTCGTTTACCCCCCGGGCCCAGGGCACCCCCTCACCCCGCGGCGTGGGAGCCCATTTGTGATCCAACCGCAGGACCTTAACAAGCTGGGCCCCTGTCGTTTCACCCTCCACTTATGTAGGTTCTTGTATTACGGCGACGGTGGTTATTTGGGTGTATTTTGTTGTTGGTTCATTGGGAAGACGGATAGACCGCCTCCGTGTTATCGCAGCGCGGGCGCGGATGTGCACAGGCGCACCGCCACCGCAGCCGTCCCAGCAGTTTGGTGCCCAACTCCTCGTCTCGTCTCGTCTCGGAGCGGAGCGGCGAGGACTAGATCTGATTATCCGTCTCTCCCGCCGCGTCACCGGGGAGACGAGTTGTGTTGACGCCCCTTGTGAGCCGGGAGATCTGGGTTAATGAGGTTTCAGTGTCTCTCATGCTCTGATTTATGTCAAAGAGACAAATGACTGATATTTAGAGTTTGAATATTGATGATTATCTAATGCAGTAGTGGAGGACTTAGAAAACTGATATGGCTCAAAGTGTGAAAGCAAAAGTATAGTCTTGCTGTCTTAGCTTACTTTTGGCTACCTTGGATGAATTCAATGGGCCCTTGAGGGTCGGAGAAAGTCGGTCATCTGTTCCAGGGCATAGCCTACATTCGCTCACTCATGTAGTCATGTTTATCTCACTGCATTTATTCACAACACCATAATGTTTACTGCATGGCATTCATTAGAAACGACTAATCCACGAATCCAGATGAATTAGAGGTGTTGGAAAGAAGCATTTTTGATCGTTAGTTTCACCGATGTGTTGAGATTTGATGAGTGAAGATTGGAAGTAGGCTTTTACACAAATAAACACTCCCACACTATTCACCCTTTCATAGCCGACCCCCATCGCCACCGAGCGAGCGAGCGAGCTCCCTCTCAGAATAACATGAATATTTCATGTGATCACAGGCCTCCATAAGCAAATTTCAGTCCCTAGCAAGTTGAGCCCAAGCATGATTAATTTAGTGTTTGTACCCCGACGAACCTTTAAACAACACGGAGCCACCGAGCCAAGCATCTACATCGCAGCAACACACACACACACACACACACACACACACACACACACACACACATTATTCATTAACGCTAATTATTTCCCCATAACGTCTGCCCAGATATATTTAACCTCCATTACGCTAATGGCTTCCTTGTAAAACTGAAGAGTGAGGAGAAAGGAGGAGTTCATTTAAAACACATCAGCGCAGCGCTGAGCACCGGGGCCCCGGAACGGGACATCTCATCTGTTTCCTGTCTGGTTGAGAGTGTCCCGGTTGGGTCTAGGGCTAGTCTGGACCGCGACAGGGTCGAGTCTGGGCCGGGTCTAGGCCTAGTCTGGGCCTGGTCTGGGCCAGGTCTGGGCCTGGTCTGGGCCTAGTCTGGGACTGGTCTGGGCCAGGTCTGGGCCGGGTCTGGGCCGGGTCTGGGTCGCGTTTGGGTCGACTCTGGGCTGGGTCTAGGACTACCCTGGACGTGGTCTGGGCCTGGTCTGGGCTGTGTCTGGGTCGAGTCTGGAGCGGGTCTATGTCAGGTCTGGGCCGCGACAGGGTCAAGTCTGGGCCGGGTCTAGGCCTAGTCTGGGCCTCGTCTGGGTCAAGTCTGGGCCGGGTCTAGGCTGGGTCTGAGCTGGGTCTGGGCCATGGTACTGTCTGGTTGGGAGGGTCCGAGGGGCCGGTGGTTCTGTCTGGGTGAGAGGGTCTTGGCTGAGGGGCCGGTGGGTTGTGTAGCCCAGCAGGAGGACCCGAGAGAGAAGCCACGGACCGATCACATCAGAACAAACGTTATTCAAATGTTTATTCAAGTCATACACAACTATAGACACCCAATACACAATGCACCTGCGTCTCAACAGTGACATGCATGTGGTGGCTGGGCTCAGTGTGTCGTAGGATATGTGTTATAGTGTCATGTGATGTAAACACAAACAGATCGTTAACAACAGCAAACAACACATTGAAGAGTCAAACTTTATTTGCAGAGTGCTTTTCATGCCAAGAACAGCAATACAAAGAGCTTAGCGAGGGAAACAAGATGACAAGAACACAACTAGAATCCTGGAGATGCATTGGAGAAAAAAAATGGAAAAAGTGAGAAAAATCTCACATGATAATTAATGTACAATGTTAGTAATAGCTCTGAGACACACACACACACACACACACACACACACACACACACACACACACACACACACACACACACACACACGATCACAGTGTAACACAAGAAAACATGAACACACAAAATATCAAGACAATATAACTGTGGACCTATAGAAATGTAGCCTCTGTCTTTCTGTGCCTGTGTGCAGGCCTGCCTCTGTGGATGTGTGTCTGTGTGAGAAATGCTGTGTGTGTGTGTGTGTGTGTGTGTGTGTGTGTGTGTGTGTGTGTGTGTGTGTGTGTGTGTGTGTGTGTGTGTGTGACAAGGGGTAATTGCTATTCATTTCAACGGGGGAGAGAATATTCTTCTCGGCGCTCCAGAGCCCAGAAGGCAGGCAGCGAGTCTGTGTACAGAATCTGTCTCTCGCTGACGTTTAGATTTGCCTTTGAAACGCGACATTCTTCAAAACGCCGCGTGTTTACTGGGAGCTACGCCGACATTCCAGCACTCGGGTCATTTGTCTAACCTTAAGTTGTTATGTGTTATGTGTGTTTATTTGACTGGTGTTGCAAACAGAGGCAGGCACAAACAGTGTGATGATGGTTGAAGGTTACCCCCATAGGCTCCAGCGACCCGTACCTCTCCCCCCAGTACCCCTCCATGTGGGGTTGAAGTTAACACAACGGGGGCAGGAGGCGACCCCACTGGACGTACCGGACGCAGTGTCACGGTCAAAGACATTATTGCATATCGTCACTGGGGGGGCGCACCTCATTTAATCCAACTTGTTTGGAGTAGGATGCAGAATCGGCTGGTGAACTATATTATGGTTTATTATATTGTTTGTTGGTTGGAGACCTGGCGTTCCGTTGGACCGACTGTCTAAACGGTGAAACCAAATTATAAAGTGTCGTCCGCCGTCTCTCCGCTAAGTGGTGATTCCGGAGCATGCACCTAGCCTACAACACCCTACCTACACTATCGCTACAACAGGTAGATGTCGGAGAAACCGCTTTATCAGAGAGTTGGTGAGATGTTGCAGCCGGAGCAGGTGCACCAGGCTGAGATGTCAGAACTCTCTCTCTCTCCCGAGGGTGAGGGGGTGATGGTGATGATGGCTGCTCTATCCTGGGTGCAGTGATGATTCTCGTGCATCACAGGTGTTACAGCCTCACCCTGCACGCCCAGACTCGAATCAGCCTTTAATCAGACAGACTCCTGGGCCAGGTGAGGCTGCTTAAACCAGCCACCAACAACCACGCACACTCCACATACTATACTACAGTATATAGTGCACATTATACTGTATATACTGTATATATATATACAGTATATACATCTTGGTTCTATACACTTATAGCTTATTATTAACAAAATATTCTTACTTTTCGATGCAGTGGGATTGACGTAGACACTGACACACTTAATATTCACTAGTTATTAACGCAAGGCTTTCCTCATACTTTGTAATACTAAGAGTGTGTAGAATATGAATAAATGGTATAGGTATAGAAAAGGTCCATAATAAATCACAAGATGGTCTGTCAGAGGGTTAGGGGAGCGTCTGTAAAAGAGTCAGCGTTGATTACGGATGAAAACAAGTGTGTGTAAACACGCGGACGCTCCCTTGCCACAGCTGCTGATCTCCAAGCTGGCCAGAAGAAGGTGGTGAAGGTGGAGGACCGGGCGACGATCATGCAGACGCTGTCCTCGCTCACGCAGATCATCACCAAGGCTCCAGCAGGAGATCAAGGCGGCGTCGAGCATCAGTGTCCACCCGACCCGCGTCAACAAGACCAAGGCCCAGGTCTCTAGAACACCCTCCAGCCTCTCCTCCGCGCCTCCGCATGTACACACGTGATCAACAGTGACGTCTTGTAGGATACTTCTTGACCATATGTTATTTGATTTGTCTGAATCTCTGTCATGTCGGACACAGACAGAGGGCAGACGAGTGCGGTTTAGAGGGGGTGGTGTCATGTCGCCGTGCTTGGTCAGGTGACCTATAACTTGTTGGGTGTTTTCCAGGCCCAGGAAAGAGCTCCTGGACACGGGAGTTGGACCTCTACAAGAAGGGCCAGGCTGGAGAAGACACAGCGCTGCTCAAGATTAAGTATACCCAGCTGCAGATTGAGGTACAGCACCATAACGCTAACACTAACCCAGCTACAGATCGAGGTACAGCACCATAACGCTAATGCTAACCCAGATACAGAGCGAGGTACAGAACCCTAACGCTAACCCAGCTACAGAGCAAGGTACAGCACCCTAACGCTAACCCAGCTACAGATCGAGGTACAGAACCCTAACGCTAACCCAGCTACAGATCGAGGTACAGCACCATAACGCTAAACGCTAACCCAGCTACAGATGCGAGGTACAGCACCCTAACGCTAACCCAGCTACAGATGTCGAGTTACAGCAACCCTAACGCTAACCAGCTTACAGATGGAGGTACAGCACCCTAACGCTAACCCAGCTACAGATCGAGGTACAGCACCCTAACGCTAACCCAGCTACAGATCGAGGTACAGCACCCTAACGCTAACCCAGCTACAGAGCGAGGTACAGCACCCTAACGCTAACCCAGCTACAGAGCGAGGTACAGCACCCTAACGCTAACCCAGCTACCAGAGCAAGGTACCAGCACCGCCTAACGCTCCAGCTACAGATCAAGGTACAGTACCCTAACACTAACGCTAACCCAGCTACAGATCGAGGACTTGAGGACGTGATGTTTCGGGGTTTGCCGCCACTTAGGGGGTGCTCACGCTCCTCTCTCTGAACATGATACTTTCTGGCTGTTGAGGGATAACTGTTGAATCACTCTCTCTCTCTTGCTCGCTCCGTCTCTCTCTTTCAGGCGGCCAAGCGGGGTCTCCTGGCTCGGGGTCGGGGTCGCTGATGAGAGGTCGGGGTCGCTCAGGTCTCGGGGCGTGGCTGCCAGGGGCGGGCCGCGGCGGCGCCCCGCTTCACGCGGTGGTGGACCATCGGCCGCGGGCGTTGGAGATCTCGGGCTTCTCAGAAGCCGAGCGGGTCGAGTTGCTGCCACACTTCGCCGTGAGTCCCCCACAAGCTCTCCCCACACTGTCTGAGTGCCCCCACAATAAAGCCCTGTCCCAATACACCACCCCTAAGCCACCTAGAATACAGTTTCTTGTGTTTTTCTCTTTCCTTCCTGCAGCAATTTGGAGAGATTGAGGACTGCCGGATAGACGACGAGACTCACTCTGCGGTCATCACCTACAGGAGCAGGGCGGAGGCGGAGCAGGTGGGCCCGCCCCCTCTCTCTCTCTCTCTCTCTCTCTCTCTGTCTCTCTGTCTCTCTACTGTCTCCTCTGTCTCTGATCTCTCCCTCTCTTTACTGTCTCCTATATGTCTCATCTTGCTCTCTATTTACTGTATATGTCTCATCTCGCTTTCTATTTACTGTCTCCTATATTTCTCTGATCTCTCCCTCTCTTTACTGTCTTCTATATGTCTCTTTGCCTCTCATCTCTCTCTTTACTGTCTCTTATATGTCTGTCTCTGATCTCTCCATCTCTTTACTGTCTCCTATATGTCTCTCTGTCTCTAATATCTCTCTTTACTGTCTTCGTCTCATCTGTCCCTTTACTGTCTCCTACAATGCTCTATCCCTAATCTCTCTCTCTTAACTCTGTACTATACGTCTCTCTATGTCTGACTGGCCTTAAATCCCTGTGTCTATAACTGTGACGTTATCCCCCTCCCCCCCACCAGGCAGCGGTCCACGGCGTGAAGCTGAGCAGTCTGCTCCGTCTGTCGTGGTACCAAACCTCCAATCACCATGACGGACGGCCGACCGCGGTTGACGCAGAGCCAGACGACGAAGAGGTCAGTTCTCTCTCCCGCCTGCTGCTGCTGGGCTAGGTTAGGCTTAGCTAATGCTGCCAAGCTAGCCAATGGAGCTCAATCATATCTCGGAAAGTGTGGACATGAATTGTTTACGGAGTGTTAAATGTATGCTGACTAGAATCAGTTTACCTGTCGGTACAGTCCACTTCGTTAGGCTGGGAGACTGATTTAGTAATCATACATCTAGGTGGACATTCCCACTTGTGATGTCACTAGACGGTAGTCACATGGCAATTGTGAAACTGCTTGCGATGGCTAATCACACTCACCTGGTAGCGTAATACAGCTCCTTTTAAAGAAAGTGCTGTATCCAGACTGGACACTAGAGGGAGCTGTAGGCTGTGCTTAACACTCTCCTTCTCCTCCTCTGTAGTTTCCGGAGGAGTCGATGTGTGACGACGGCCTCCTGCAGGACGACGGATGAAGAGGAAGACGACAACGAGCCTCGCTCCTGGAGGAGATGAAGATCTCTCCGGGGCCACGTGCACACCCCTGGGGCCCACCATGTGCACACGGCCCGGGCCGCTCAGCCTCGCGCTTTGTTAACCCGCAGGATAGAACTGTGACATCACAACCTTAGTACAAGATTGGTTTTCCTCAACTGATGTTTCATATGAACTTGGTCATCAACAGAGTTTTATAATTATCGTATCGAATTTATTCTGACTTTTTTTTTTCTTTTCTTTTTTGGGGTGATGTGTGTAACATCCCCAATGTTTTTGATGGTGTTTTCTTTTGAATTGATCATTAATAGAGTAGAGCGAGTATTGAGTGGTAGCTGCGCATGTGTAAATATTTATTGATTTGTATGACGGCTTTGCTTCTCAATTCCCGGCTTGATTTGAATTGTAGAAAAAAAAAATAAAGAATTGAAATGTCTCGAGAAAAAAAATGTGCTGCACCAAAAAAAAAAGTCAACAAACAAAAATAGCCATGGAGGAAAAAAATGCAGCAAAGTAAAAGAAACAATCAAAAAAATAAAAAATAAAGGACCATTGGAAAAAAACAAAACAATCTACCTCTTCTTAAAGAGCTCTGTTCCTACCACTGTCTCCTGGTTCCTGTCCCATGGGTGGTAAGTTGGGAATCTAAAACACATAAGATAAATTATGTATTTAAAAGGCTTTTCCCTGAGACACTGACAATGATTTAAAAAACAATACACGTTCACCAAGTTGTTTTTCTCCTACAGATGTCGCCGTCAGCTTGATCCGTCCCAGCGCTGGAATGCAACACTTGTTTTGTTTTTATTTTTTAACTTTAATAACCTAATAACATACTGTGTATGTCACATGTAAAATACTGACATACTGTGTATGTCACATGTGCACTAATAAACACTGACTTCATTGTAATCTGACGGTCTTCTGTAGTGTTTCTTTAAATTGTGAAAAGATGCTTTATATTTCTCCAAGTAGACAAGGGATGTTGAACGTAGAATGGTAAATGGATTGTATCTCGCTTTTATCCAAAGTGCTTTACTGTTGCCTCACGTTCACCCATTCATACACCGACGGCGGTGTCAACCATGCAAGGTAACAACCAACACGTCAGGAGCAGGTAGGGTTAGGTGGTGTCTTGCTCAGGGACACCTCCACACTTAGCTAGGAGGAGCAGGTAGGGTTAGGTGGTGTCTTGCTCAGGGACACCTCCACACTTAGCTAGGAGGAGCAGGTAGGGTTAGGTGGTGTCTTGCTCAGGGACACCTCCACACTTAGCTAGGAGGGGGAGGAGCCCGGGGATCAAACCAGCAACCTTCCAGTTGCCAGACAACCGCTCTTATACCTCCTGAGCTACTGCCGCCCGCGTTAAGCTATTCACATACAGTACCTTCAATCATTTTATATTTGACATTTACTAAAATACAATATTTCCTCTCACATGCTTAGGCCTGAAGCTGTCTACACCTCTTTTGTTGTGTTGAGTCATTACATTTGACTTCTATCAATGTAATCTTATGTTAAAATGCCACAAAATATGGAAGAAGAAGGCTGTTGGAGGCCTACGTTATGATGGGTTTGAGAAGTAAAACAGGATGACTAGGCCTGCAACACCATGCAGCCGCTATCTGAATGTGTACTGGGGTTATTTGCATAAACAGGGCCCACATAACCAAATCAAAGTGTGTTCCGTGGTCCGGCGCGGCGGGGCCCCCTGGTGCTTGTCAGCCCTGTGCTGATAATTGTGAGAAATCCGCCTTTTTCCCGCTGCTGGTCTGCTATTCATCATGTCACCTCCTCCTCTCCTCCTCGTCGCTGCCTCCTCCAGAATGGGGGACCTCCTATCGTCTCTGCCCTCCTCCTCCTCCTCCTCCTCCTCTCTGCCCTCCTCCTCCTCTCTGTCCTCCTCCTCCTCTTCCTCCTCCTGGTCGTTTACCCCCCGGGCCCAGGGCACCCCCTCACCCCGCGGCGTGGGAGCCCATTTGTGATCCAACCGCAGGACCTTAACAAGCTGGGCCCCTGTCGTTTCACCCTCCACTTATGTAGGTTCTTGTATTACGCGACGGTGGTTATTTGGGTGTATTCTGTTGTTGGTTCATTGGGAAGACGGATAGACCACCTCCGTGTTATCGCAGCGCGGCGCGGATGTGCACAGGCGCACCGCCACCGCAGCCGTCCCAGCAGTTTGGTGCCCAACTCCTCGTCTCGTCTCGTCTCGGAGCGGAGCGGCGAGGACTAGATCTGATTATCCGTCTCTCCCGCCGCGTCACCGGGGAGACGAGTTGTGTTGACGCCCCTTGTGAGCCGGGAGATCTGGGTTAATGAGGTTTCAGTGTCTCTCATGCTCTGATTTATGTCAAAGAGACAAATGACTGATATTTAGAGTTTGAATATTGATGATTATCTAATGCAGTAGTGGAGGACTTAGAAAACTGATATGGCTCAAAGTGTGAAAGCAAAAGTATAGTCTTGCTGTCTTAGCTTACTTTTGGCTACCTTGGATGAATTCAATGGGCCCTTGAGGGTCGGAGAAATCTCATTCTGGTTCCAGGGCATAGCTACATTCGCCACATCATGTAGGTCATGTTATCTCACTGCACTTTATTCACAACACCCATACTGTTTACTGCATGGCATTCATTAGAAACGACTAATCCACGAATCCAGATGGAATTAGAGGTGCTTGAAAGAAGCATTTTTTGATCGTTAGTTTCACCGATGTGTTGAGATTTGATGAGTGAAGATTGGAAGTAGGCTTTTACACAAATAAACACTCCCACACTATTCACCCTTTCATAGCCGACCCCCATCGCCACCGAGCGAGCGAGCGAGCTCCCTCTCAGAATAACATGAATATTTCATGTGATCACAGGCCTCCATAAGCAAATTTCAGTCCCTAGCAAGTTGAGCCCAAGCATGATTAATTTAGTGTTTGTACCCCGACGAACCTTTAAACAACACGGAGCCACCGAGCCAAGCATCTACATCGCAGCAACACACACACACACACAACCACACACACACACACACACACATTCAGCAGTGTTGGCCTGTTGGGATAGTTTACACTCAAGGTGGATGTTGATTAGCTGTTAGCACCAGCAGCAGCAGCAGCAGCAGCAGCAGCAGCAGCAACATTTATGCCCGATCAAATTGGCGTCAGGTGGCGAATATTTCCCCCATTTTCTCCCTGACAGTAGATGTGTTGTGTTGTGTTTTGAGCCTTCAGAGCGAAGCGTCGTCGTTCAAGGAAAGCTTTGTAGTCGGGCTAAATGTCAGCAATAGATCACCACCCAGCGAGACGCCACTAAGCCTTCCTCTCAGCCTCAACGCTGAGAGTCAAAACCACACAAGACAACTTAAACACCTTTATTTCAGGGACATGAAACATTTTTGGTTTAAACATGTGCATTATTCGTACAGAATAAAGCCTGACGTAGGCCTACACAACGTGAGTGCTAAACGTAACATTTTATTATCAGATCGTAGTACACAACGTTAGTGCTAAACGTAACATTTTATTATCAGATCGTAGTACACAACGTTAGTGCTAAACGTAACATTTTATTATCAGATCGTAGTACACAACGTTAGTGCTAAACGTAACATTTTATTATCAGATCGTAGTACACAACGTTAGTGCTAAACGTAACATTTTATTATCAGATCGTAGTACACAACGTTAGTGCTAAACGTAACATTTTATTATCAGATCGTAGTACACAACGTTAGTGCTAAACGTAACATTTTATTATCAGATCGTAGTACACAACGTTAGTGCTAAACGTAACATTTTATTATCAGATCGTAGTACACAATGTTAGTGCTAAACGTAACATTTTATTATCAGATCGTAGTACACAATGTTAGTGCTAAACGTAACATTTTATTATCAGATCGTAGTACACAACGTTAGTGCTAAACCAACGGAGGTTAGGTTGACTTTGTGTCTCGTTCGTCCTATCTCAGTCAGGGGGCGTGTCTGTACTGTCTTCTCACTCAAGTCATTTAAAACGTGTTACGCTCACATGCTAACACGATCGCTTGTAACCGTTCAACTCAATTAAACATGGCAGCCGTGCCTCAGCTGGTCCTTACACGCCCCCCCCCCTCCCCAACACACACACACACACACACACACACACACACACACACACACACACACACACACACACACACACTAGTTTGTACCTGCTCGAGAGTCGCGGGTGATTTGCGGCATTCAATCCGGTGTGTGTGACAGGTCGTAACTGAGGTTAAACATTGCTATTTAATTATGTGTCAAAGGTCGACCATTAAACCGTGACCTCTCACCCCTGGTCAGAGGACTGGATTAGCAGGGGGCGGGAGAAGGTGAAAGGGGTGGGGTGGGGTGGGGTGGGGAGGGGGGGTGGGTTGGTGAGTGAGTGGAGGGATGTGGAGGAGGAGGTGGTGGAGGGAGGTGGAGGCAGGGTGGAGGAGGTGGAGGTGGAGGGAGGGTGGTGGATGTTATGGACGCAGGGTGGAGGAGGTGGAGGAGCAGGATGGACATCATGGTCCTCTTGTTAGGGGCCCTCATGTTTTCTAGGGGTCTTGTGTCTGTATGTGTTATTATATACTGTATATGTACAGTATATATACTGTATATGTACAGTATATATACTGTATATTATATATACAGTATATATACTGTATATATGTGTCTTATTGTGTTTCGTTACATATTGTGTGCTGTGTCTATGTGTTTAATTTCCTGTCTGTCTGTATTGTCTGCCCGTCTGTCTGCCTGTCTGTTGGTCTGTTTGTCTGCCTGTTTGTCTTTCTGTCTGTCTGTATTGTCTGCCTGTCTGTATGTCCATCTGTCTTCCTGCCTGTCTGTCTGTCTGTCTGTCTCCATTGTCTGTCTGCCTGTATGTCTGGCTGCGTGTATGTCTGTCTGCCTGTCTCTCTGTATGGTCTGGAACTCCTCACCTTGGTTCTTCTCGAGGTCACCGCTCCAACATGGCCGCTTGTAGACACGAGCGGTGCTGGAGACCCCGTCCGGAGCGCTTGCAGAGGAAACATCTGCATCTGTCTCCATCAGCCAATCAGCAACGACTCACAGAAACACGACCTGCACTTTAATAATACGCACACGTTTTAGTGAAGTACCGTCGGGTGTGTCGTAGTCGCCACCCCATAGTTTCTTAGTCGTCATGGTAATCGTTTGGGCCATGGTACTGTCTGGTTGGGAGGGTCCGAGGGGCCGGTGGTTCTGTCTGGGTGAGAGGGTCTTGGCTGAGGGGCCGGTGGGTTGTGTAGCCCAGCAGGAGGACCCGAGAGAGAAGCCACGGACCGATCACATCAGAACAAACGTTATTCAAATGTTTATTCAAGTATACTATAGACTAACTATAGACACCCAATACACAATGCACCTGCGTCTCAACAGTGACATGCATGTGGTGGCTGGGCTCAGTGTGTCGTAGGATATGTGTTATAGTGTCATGTGATGTAAACACAAACAGATCGTTAACAACAGCAAACAACACATTGAAGAGTCAAACTTTATTTGCAGAGTGCTTTTCATGCCAAGAACAGCAATACAAAGAGCTTAGCGAGGGAAACAAGATGACAAGAACACAACTAGAATCCTGGAGATGCATTGGAGAAAAAAAATGGAAAAAGTGAGAAAAATCTCACATGATAATTAATGTACAATGTTAGTAATAGCTCTGTGCTTGACTGCGTGCGCGCACACACACACACACACACACACACACACACACACACACACCACACACACACACACGATCACAGTGTAACACAAGAAAACATGAACACACAAAATATCAAGACAATATAACTGTGGACCTATAGAAATGTAGCCTCTGTCTTTCTGTGCCTGTGTGCAGGCCTGCCTCTGTGGATGTGTGTCTGTGTGAGAAATGCTGTGTGTGTGTGGTGTGTGTGTGTGTGTGCGTGTGTGTGTGTGTGTGTGTGTGTGTGTGTGTGTGTGTGTGTGTGTGTGTGTGTGTGACAAGGGGTAATTGCTATTCATTTCAACGGGGGAGAGAATATCTTCTCGGCGCTCCAGAGCCCAGAAGGCAGGCAGCGAGTCTGTGTACAGAATCTGTCTCTCGCTGACGTTTTAGATTTGCCTTTTGAAACGCGACATTCTTCAAAACGCCGCGTGTTTACTGGGAGCTACGCCGACATTCCAGCACTCGGGTCATTTGTCTAACCTTAAGTTGTTATGTGTTATGTGTGTTTATTTGACTGGTGTTGCAAACAGAGGCAGGCACAAACAGTGTGATGATGGTTGAAGGTTACCCCCATAGGCTCCAGCGACCCGTACCTCTCCCCCAGTACCCCTCCATGTGGGGTTGAAGTTAACACAACGGGGGCAGGAGGCGACCCACTGGACCGTACCGGACGCAGTGTCACGGTTCAAAGACATTATTGGCATATCGTCACTTAGGGGGCGCACCTCATTTGATCCAACTTGTTTGGAGTAGGATGCAGAATCGGCTGGTGAACTATATTATGGTGTATTATATTGTTTGTATGCTGGAGACCTGGCGTTCCGTTGGACCAACTCTCTAAACGGTGAAACCGAATGATTCCGGAGCATGCACCTAGCCTACAACCACCCTACCTACACTATCGCTACAACAGGTAGATGTCGGAGAACCGCTTTTATCAGAGAGTTGGTGAGATGTTGCAGCCGGAGCAGGTGCACCAGGCTGAGATGTCAGAACTCTCTCTCTCTCTCCCGAGGGTGAGGGGGTGATGGTGATGATGGCTGCTCTATGCCTGGGTGCAGTGATGATTCCCGTGCATCACAGGTTGTTACAGCCTCACCCTGCATGCCCCAGACTCGAATCAGCCTTTAATCAGACAGACTCCTGGGCCAGGTTGAGGCTGCTTAAAACCAGCCACCAACAACCACGCACACTCCACATACTATACTACAGTATATAGTGCACCATTATACTGTATATACTGTATATATATATATTATACAGTATATATAGTCTTCTCTCCTGGACACGGAGGTGTTACCAGACCTTGGGAACAAAAGAAGTCAAACAGTTTGAGCAGCCTCTCAGCATCCGGCCTCCAGTCTGGCCTCAGCTCCGGTCTACCCTCCGGTTTTGGCTCTCAGCCTCCGGTCTGGCTCTCAGCCTCCGGTCTGGTGCGTAGCCTACGTTAGCCGTGTCCTCCTGCAGCCCAGCACAGGCCCATGATGGGGTGTCTGGGCGCCTGGGCTATAGCCGACGATGCTGGGAGCCGGTGGCGTGGAGCCACTGGACCCTTAGCCCTGGTTCTGCAACCTGCTGCTGGCTGATGAGACGTCAGGCAGGGGCTGGGGGGTGGCCTGGTGTCTGCGGCTCTACGGTGGGTTTTGGACGAGAGTCGGGATGTGGTGGATGTGGTGGCGGTGGTGGATGCGGTGGCGGTGGTGGATGCGGTGGATGCGGTGGATGTGGTGGCGGTGGTGGGTGGTGGTGCAGGGTGGATGCGGTGGCGGTGGTGGATGCGGTGGATGTGGTGGATGTTGGCCGGTAACGGTGCTAAGCAGGCAGTGATGGAGCAGTGATGTGTGTGTGTGTCTGGAGTCTTGACTCCAGATTCGCAATTACCTTCAGTCTCGTGCCGATCCTTTTTATATCCATCCTGCAAATTGAGGCTGCGCTAAACGATCCTCCAGGACTCGGATGCGCGCAATGAAATATTCACGGCTCAATTTCCCGCCCGCACGCTTCTCGGAGACCAGGTGTGATTGCTCGATAATCTGATTCATCCTCGACAACTCACTCATCCTTTTCATCAACGCGATGTCGGAGATTGTGTTTAAAACAGAGGGCCCGCTGCTGTGTTGTAGATCTGGACGAGTTCTATTTATTTTTTAGTAGCAGGGGGCTGTTTCCCCCTCTTCATCAACATCTGTTAGACTTCCCACACACCGTCTTGTTTTAATGTCCGTTTTAATGCAGTAAAACAGGCGGTAAATAGTGTGTAAATGGACACGCGGCATCGCTAGAGCAACCGCACTCCAAATAGAAAAAGGGACATCGGAGCTTTAATGTTACGATACTTCTCAAAATATGCCAAACATTTTCTTTAAAAAGTACAAAACACCGCCGTTACGTTGTCATTTGAGCCGCTACACAAAAGAATTAGAATAAAATATTAAAAGAGTTCTTAAGGTAAGGGGTGTGACTGTGACCGGATGACCAGATGAGACGTGGACTTGTGGTGGTTTTATAACGACATAAAACGAAATAATAATCTAATAATACAGGAAACCCGGCCCAGCACCGGCCTGGGACAGAGAGAGCCGCCGAAGACATATTGAAATGCTCAGCCGGGTTCTCCCCAGCGCCGCCTCTCTCGCTGTTTCACGCTTAGCGGCGAGACGCTGGATCCGGCAGCCAGGAGAACGGCCGCGTCGGACGCCTTGCGCTCTCCTTCAATTACCCGGCGTGAGGAATGTTCCTTACATTACGTTTCTAATGCAGCTCGGGGAACACTTAGCGCGCGCCTCCAAAGGAACATCGAGTTTAGACAGCGGCGGCGTGCGACGGTAATGTCTGCCGTTGTGACATTAAGGATGGAGACCATAAAAAGCCCTCAGCACCAGCCCCTTTATAACCGGGGGAAGTTAAATGGAAACGCTGACATCTTTAGTGTTGCCTTAAAGGAGTCACACGCACACACACACACTCTGCCCCGCGCTCCAGAACCAACGCTGTCAAAACACGCTGTCAGTCACCGTGGAAACACCGCGAACGACGAGGCAAAGCGAGCGCGTCCTGAAAGGATAGCACCGCCTCGCGTAAAAGGCCAACCTGTCAGGAGATAGTGCCGTAAAAAACCCCCCAAAAGAATAGGATAGAAACGGAGTGGATAATGGCGTGACAGAGGGGATTGTGGGTGGAGGTTTGGTAGTTCACTAAGGATACTGAGTTAGTGGAGTCGGTCGTGTACGCTTTTGTGTTTGTCGAAACTTTATTTACTCGTTAGCTCGTTTTTGTTCAGGCTAACGGGGCCCTGTTATACCACCGAGTGTGACCATGATCAGCCTCGTAACACGCCTTTTCAAAATTGCCATGTGACTAAAATTGTCATTGTGACGAAGTGGCATCACAAGTGGGAGTGTCCACCGAGATGTATGCTGGATAGATCAGTTTACCTGTTGGTACATTCCACTGGGTGTGTAGGGCTGGTAGTCTGATCCAATCAGCATACATCTAGGTTGTCACTTCGTCACAATGACAGCAATTTAGAAACAGATTGTAAAGTCTAACTACGCTCACACCAGGTGGTGTAATAGGGCCCCTTTAACTCTTTTACAAGAGAGACCTACGGATAGAGGCACAAACCCTCCAAGACAAAACAGTCCCATGACAGGAACGTGCGCAACGAAGTGTTAAGCTGAAGGTGAACTGGATGTTGCCGATGTCTACGGGTGTGTCATCAATTTTAACGTCAGAGCACATAATCATAAACATGAATGATACAAACACAGGCCTGAGTGAGAATGCAAGACCAGAAGAACAGACAATAATTGCTAAACGATGGAAGGTGACTTACAATATATATATATATATATATATCGATATATATATATTGTACGGTGTCATATTGTACATGCCTGGTCTGAGGAGAATCTGGCTCCTCAGAAATATTCATCTCCGTCGGTTATGGTGAGCATTACTCATTTCAGCGGGAGCGGGAAAAAAAGACATTTTGTCAGAGTAATCAAACCCTTCCCTCCCTCGTTCTCCCGATATCACTCTGAAATCCCGGGCGCCGGCGAGTAGTTCTGAACATTTGGCCCGGAGGAGGTGTAATTTAAATAATATCAGTCACAGGCGCTCCGCGGTCCGCTGAATTATGTGGACACTAATGTCTGGGCGGACCGCGGTGCAGAAACAGACCCTCCTGTAAATCACACGGCGCCATAACTCACCACCTCTCCGCACCTTATTACCGGCTAATTATGATGGGAAATGCGTCCTCTCTCCCCCCCCCGCCCACCACCCTCCTCCCCTCCTCGCACCGCACAACACAACACAGCCGAACAAACCATCCACACACACACACACACACACACCACCGTCCAAATGATCCAAAACATCTATTAGCGTCTTGTTTGTGACTGCGCCTGAGCATTAATTAGCCGCAGCGTCTACGTATGACCGAGTCGGCGACTGCTGCGGTTAAGGGGGTAATTAACCGGCCAACTCAACACATCAAACGTACAAAAAGACACACATGTTGTGTACGTCGCTAACCGGTGGTGCTATGGTAACCGCTAACCGGTCATTAGTGAAATAGAGGCGTGGCGTGATCGTGTGAACGCATTATGTCCCGCGTGTCGAAGCGCCGCCACCACCACCTCCTCTCTCTCTCTGCCTTATTAAACATTAGATTGAATCAGTGGTCTCTCTCTCCCTCCGCCAAAATGGAGCAGGGATCAAGGCCTTGCTTCTTGGGGCCGGGGGGGGCGGGCACCAGGGGCCCTGTCACTCACAACACTTGGGGGGTGGGGGTGGTGGCGGGGGGGGGGGGGGGGGGGGGTAGGAGGGGGGTCCCTGGTTTAAGGGTCTCGTCAGGGTCTCTGACAGATGAGCAGGCAGGCTGCTGTAAGACAGGAGGGCGGCCCCCTAATTATTATTCTCTCTGATGTATTTAATGGAGTGACGTCTCTCTGGTCCAATCGCGGGGAGACGAGACGGAGAGAGTCCTGCTCCGACCCCTCGGTGACCTCCAGTGACAGTCGCCGCTCCCTCCCTCCCACCCGTGTCTGCGTCGACTTTCTGGGCGGGTTTGCTTTGCTCTCTCACCCGTTTGGCGTCGTACTGCATATTGAATAAGTAATACGCACCCCGATGACACAGACTTCCATACCGTGTGTGCAACCTGTGAAATCCTCCAGGAATATTGTCCCCCTCCACCCCCCAGCCCCCTCCGGACCACCACACCGTCTCTCCGGGATGTTATTTGCTCGTGCATTTTATATTTGTTCTCTCCGTCGCCACGGTGAATCTGGGAAGCTGGCCCAAAAACATTCCCCAGCTCGGCGTGGCTGTAGCCGTAGCCGTAACCGTAGCCCCTCTCCCAGGTCTGGTTGTAATGAGGACAGGCAGTGGTCTGATGGACGAGACCCCGCCCCCGACAGCCCTGGTCGCCGCCTCCCCCCCCCCCGACCCCCCCGGGGGTTCAGGCCGGCAGCTCAGAGCCTGTTAGAGGCCACATCGGCCACATCAATCCTTCCGGGTTCCTTCTTAAGCGTCCAATTTGCATGAGACCCCCCACCACCCCACCCTCCCTCCCTGTGCACCCAGGGTAATGATGCTACGCTACGCTAACGCCACAACCCAAACACAACAACAAACAAACAAACACAACAAAACAAACACAACATGAGCCAACGAGACACACACACACACACACATATATATACATATATGCATACATACATACACACATACACACAAATATACACACACAGACATACATACACGCGTGTGCAGACACACACACACACACACACACACACACACACACACACATAAACACAAACACACACACACACAGTTCAAATATGTGTTAATATCATATACTATACATAATATAATTTTTTGGGTCAATTCTCTGTCTTTTTTCATATGTGGAGACGAAAAGTGACTCCACTCTGGTAGAGGGAGAAAGGGGGGAGGAGGGGGAGGAGGGAGGGAGGGAGGGAGAAGAGGGGAGGGAGTGTGACAGAGTGGGTGAAGATAAAGGGGACGCCGCAGAGGGATTGTGGGTAGTGGTATCAGGCGGAGGATCTGTCTCGGTTAGGCAACACGCCGCGGTTATTAAAGTCATTTATCACCGCGGAATATTCTCTCTTTAATACACACACTCTTTAATACATACACTGTTTAATTACCACCCCTTGTCACTACTAGCAGACCACACGCACACACAAACGCACACATGCACATGCACACACACACACATGCACACACACACACACACACACACATGCACGCGCACACACACACACACACGTGCATGCACACACACATGCATGCCTACACGCATGCGCACACACACACACGTGCACGCACACACACACGCACACACACATGCATGCACGCACACAAACACACACACACACATGCAGTGCTCTTATCTGTTTAGCAGTTGGTAATGGCTTCACCCGTGATCACATGATCAATCCAAGCTGATCTCTGATTGGCTCCTGTGTCTTCACAGAACAAGACATTCATTAAAAGTGTGTTTTGTGGTCAAATGTTTAGCGATACCGAAGCACACATCTGAATAAATGAATACACACCGCGTCTGGGATGAATGGAGGACCATCTCCTGTTAATGTACGGGTTGGTTCAGCATAGCACACCCAGTGTAGGGCCTCAGTGTGCGATACAGTTTATTGTTGGGTATTGTGTTGTGTGTAGTGCATTATAGTGTCTGTAGTCTAGAGAGAGAGAGAGGAGAGAGAGAGAGAGAGAGAGAGAGAGAGAGAGAGAGAGAGAGAGAGAGATAGAGAGAGAGAGAGCGTGGGGTCAATTGATCAGGTGCAAACCAAACTAATCAGATACATTGATTACATGTCACATTTTTTAACGCTTCCCCGGGCAATAATAAGATTCCTCCGGTCAGACGACGGGTTAGTTAGGGGTTAGTTATCGGTCAGGGGTCCTACCGGGCCTTTCAATAAGAGTCCAGGGGATTCAAGCCAAACTGCCAAACTATCTTGTAACCTAAATAAACCAAAAAATGCATGTTTTATTTTCGACAGCCTTCAAGAATGTCATTTTGTCAAATCCCTCAGCAATGACTGAAGTAGTAGTCGTTTGCGTCCAACCCCTTTATGTTTAGTACTTTATGTTCACGGTGTAGTAGCAGTTCGGTGTTTGTCCGCTAGAGGTCACTGTGCGCCTCCCAGCGGGAGCTGAGGCCGCTCAACCTCTTTAAATATTTAGTTTTCACAACAAAAGACTGCTGGGGATGATGCTCTTTTAGAATATTTAGAAGAACTATAATATGTTTTTAAAATCTCTATATCTTTTCATTTTTAAAAGATTGAGGATTCCTGTTGGGGAGAGTTTCAGGGATTACATCCAAAACAGCTGAGTGTCTTATTTAGCTGTAATCTCACACTATAAAACATCACACCCATCATATACTGTATATAATATAACTATCTATTGTTTCACATATAGGGCTAAACTATAAATACACTCATACAGTTACATAGCTAAGAAATATTGCAGAAAGTATGCATCCACTACTAATACTGCACCATTTATTTGCATACATAACAAAACATTGAGTAGACGGCTGTATATTATATATATATATATTGCTATATATTATCATCATTTATTATGCATTAGCCTGTTGTACTGTGCATGACTCTAGTTGGAGGATTAATAATGAGGCTGTGTTGTGCTGCTGCTGCTGCTGCTCTGAACTCGAGGTCTGCCTAATTGATTCATTGATTAATTGATTAATTGATTATAGGCGTCATCTCCCTGATTGGCAGCAGGGGGCGTGATGATCGATACATCCATTACTTCTCACGTTGGAGGCCAATTGTATGCCCATTAACACGCAATTAACTCACTAATAATGCAAACAGATCTATAGTGTTTATATATTATTATATTATTATTATTATTATTATATATTATCAGAGTTAAGATTGGAGGACACTTTATTCGATCTAACTTTAAAAACTACGAAGTCATACGCAGAACGAAGGAGAGAGAGAGACGCGCACACACACACACACACACACACACACACACACACACACACACCACACACACACACACACACACACAGAATTAAACAGGAGGAGAGGAGACTTGTTAGTGGTATTTGTCACATCAAACAGCAACAACGACAACTTTAAAAGGCATTAGAAATATTTAAAGAGATTAAAAGCCATAAGTGACCCAGGAGGCCCCGTGGTGGAGGGGCCCCCGCGGTGGAGGAGGCCCCCCTGGTTGAGGAGGCCCCATGGTGGAGGAGGCCCCGTGGTGGAGGGGGCCCCCTGGTTGAGGAGGCCCCCTGGTTGAGGAGGCCCCGTGGTTGAGGAGGCCTGTGGTGGAGGGAGGCCCCGTGGTGGAGGGGGCCCCGTGGTGGAGGAGGCCCCTGGGGGAGGAGGCCCCGTGGTGGAGGGGGCCCCGTGGTGGAGGAGGCCCCTGGGGGAGGAGGCCCCGTGGTGGAGGGGGCCCCTGGTGAAGGAGGCCCCGTGGTGGTGGAGGGCAGCGGGCCTCTGATCCCGGGGTTGGCGGGCCGCCGGTGATCAGACGCGGCGACAGCAGCTCGCCTCCCCGAGTGCCTCCGCCCCGGGCGACACCGCAGCTCCTGACAAGGGAACATGTCTGCTTTAATATACCTCCTTATCCCGTCACCTCCCTGCTAACACTCTCCTGCTTTCTCCTCCTCTCTCTCCCCCCCCCCACTCTCCTCTCTCCCTCTGCTCCTCTCTCTTCATTTCTCCTCACCTCTCTTCCTTTCTCCCCCACTCTCCTCTCTCCCTCTCTCTCTGCTCCTCTCTCTCTCTTCATTTCTCCTCCTCTCACCTCCTGTCTCCTCTCTCCCTCTCTCTCTCCCTGCCTCCCTCTCTCCTCCACTCTCCTCCCCTCTCTCCTCTCTCCCTCGCTCCCTCTCTCCTTCATCTCTCTCTCTCCCTCTCTCCTCCTCTGTCCTCCTCTCTCCTCTCTCTATTATTTCTCCCGGCCATGAGGCCCGAGCCTTAAAATCAGTCCAACAGGAAAATGACTGAAGAGATATTCCAATAAGGGAATATTTTTGTATAAATGTAATAATAACAATTACAACAATAATAATAACAACAATAATAATAATTATTCGTATTATTACAATAACAATGACTGTAATAATCATAATCATAATCATCACTCATATTATGATTATAGCAATTAGTATTATTATACATATTGTGATGATGATGATAATAATAATAATAAGAAGAAGAAGAAGAAGAAGAAGAAGAAGAAGAAGAAGAAGAAGAAGAATTATGGAAGAAGAATTAAGAATTATATTTCTTATTATTATTAGTATTATTATTAGGAGATGTATGTGCATATTTGAATCAACACTATATTACATAACTTATATATATCTTATAACATAACTTTAACATCAGTAACCACAGCGTTAGATCTAAAATGCAGACCAGGCTGGTTTATTATTGATAAAGTCATAACTCATCCTGACCCTAAGCAGAGGACGGATGGATTCATAATTAAAAAGGGAAATGTGTGCATGTCGGATCAGCGGATCTCCAAGACGTCGTTCCGGAAGGACGTCAGTGTGTGTTTAGAACCCTGAGTGGACAACACGGGTTCACTGTCACTCTCACGTCAGCACGCCTGACAACACATCTGCTCACCCCTACGCAGACCGGAGACTCTTACAAGTTGAACTACACACACTCGTAGAAACACACAGCACACCACGCACACACACACACACACACATGACTAACACACGCTGATACACATCATAACACACACTGCACGACACACACACACACACACCACGGACTAACACACGCTAATACACATCATAACACACACTGCACGACACACACACACACACACACACACAACTAACACACGCTAATACACATCATAACACACACTGCACGACACACACACACACACAAACACACATGACTAACACACGCTAATACACATCATAACACACACTGCACGACACACACACACACACACACACACGACTAACACACGCTAATACACATCATAACACACACACACACACCGCCACACACCCACGCCAACGGATGCAGGGCGCGCAAAAACACACACACACACATACAAATACACACACATGCACGGACACACACTCGACACACCAGAACCTACAAACCGTCGAAAGCCATGAGTTGAACTTTTGGTGGAGAGTTGGTGAAATATGATTCGGACTGACGGATGATGAGCAGAATACATTAAGGACAGCTAACTATAATATTCATAATGTATTATATAATATAATACTCATTCCTCAGCTTTTAATGAGTGTACAATGAGCTGAAGAATCGGAGGAGAGGAGAGGAGAGGAGAGGAGAGGAGAGGAGAGGTGGAAAGAAGGAGGAGGAGGCAAGAGCAGGAGGACAGGAGCGGAGAGGGATGAGAGGAGGAGAAGGAGAGACAAGGAGGTGGTGAGGAGGTGAAGAGGAGAGGCAAGGAGAGGCAACGAGAGAGGTGGGTACAGAAGGAGAGATGAGAGGAGAAACGGGAGAAAGGAGCAGAGAGGACAGGACAGAGGAGAGATGAGGAGGAGAGGAGGAGAGGAGGAGAGGAGTCGGCAGAGATGTTCACTGCTGCCCTGTGAAATATTGAGAGGCCGTTGTTGTGGGGAGTTAAACATGCACTGATGTGACACAAACTGTGAACAATGCTGCTCCACCAGCACCACAACCGAACCTTCATTATTCATGAGTCTGACTGCAGCTGTCCAGTAACTCTGCACACGCATGTGATAAGTTAATGTTAAATAACATCTAATACTTAATGTTATATAACATCGAGTTAATGCCATATACCATGTAGTTATTGTTATATAACGTCTAGTTAATGTTATATAACATCTACAACATCTAGTGCCTGTCATATAACATCTACTACATGCTATATAACATTTGTTAATGTTATATAACATCTACTACATCCTATATAACATCTCGTTAATGTTATATAACATCTACTACATTACACTGGTCGGGAGCGGGTAGAGTCGGGTGTCTTGCTCAGGGACACCTCGACACTTAGCTAGGGAGAGAAGCCGGGGATCGAACCAGCAACCTTCCACAACCACTGCCACA
>PIJE02001510.1:51488-61488 GCA_002895965.2 Coryphaenoides rupestris | reverse complement strand
CCCTACCTGCTCCTGACGTGTTGGTTGTTACCTTGCATGGTTGGCACCGCCGTCGGTGTATGAATGGGTGAATAGTGAGGCAATACTGTAAAGCACTTTGGATAAAAGCATTATTTGTGTGTGACCTGACTGCGTTGTGTGTTGAACACACAAGGAAACCCTTGTTTCATTATAATACTCCATACTATATGCTGTATATATGCATACGGTCTATATATATTATGCTATTTATATATACAGAGTATATCTATCTGCGCGTCTGCGACTCCGGACCACGAGGCCAAAGTGTTTGTTATTGACATCCAAGAGGAGGCTCTCGTAGCCAACCTCCACCCGTCTCAGCAATAACAGCTGCTAGCCGCGACGATCAATAATTAATGTGTTCTCTTCAACACAAACAGGACGCGTGGCTCCGTGGCACGCGCCCCCCCCGCCCCCCCCCCCCCCCTCCTCCCCACTCCCCTGGACACACCCCCTCATGGCCCACCCCCCCCCCCCCCCCCCCCCCCCACCACCACCACCCAGCCTCGCTTCCCATGAGCCAATCAGCTCCGAGGATGTATTCACATCACAACCACTTCAGAATAGACTTTCGTGGAACGCGTGGCAAAATTTGTCTGGAGATTAAGTAGACGTTATCACAGCTTTGTAGAAAAAAATATAATCTGATGACGAATCATCTTCAGGCTTTATGGATTATAAAATTAATTGACAACATGAAACTGTATAGTTTCGGTCGTGGTGTAATAACCACAGTTTCCTGAAACAACTTTGACACCAAATCACATTGGCTCTGTGTTGTCTCTCTCTGTTTGCCTATCGGCGGGGAGATTGCCTAAACATTGCCGTTGTGCCGCGTGCACATATTTGTCACGGCGGAGGAGGGCTGGGGGGGGGAAACACTTTCCAAAGATCATTAGATATCTGCTGTAGGTTTCCCCCACGCGGAGCAGGATGTGTGTGAACTCTATGAATAATGGAGAGGTCCCTAAAGGTTATCCGGGGGCCCCGGCGGGCCCTCAACCGGCCAGTGTCACCGATCCCTTCCCCACTGAACGGTAAAGTTCTGTGCGTTTCGATGCGACGTGGCCTTTAGAGCGAGCGCCGGCGAGGAGATTGTCTGTTTGTCTGTTTGTATGTCAGCTCGCGGCCTCGAAGAAACGGGCGAGCGCATGGCGGCCCGGAGGTTATAGCGAGAACAGTCACATGATCAATACACACAGATCCTTAGTGCTTTCCTCCTCCTCCTCCTCCTCCTACTCCTCCTCCTCCCTCCTCCTCCTCCTCCTCACCCCTCCTCTCTTCCCCTCTCTCCACACTATTCCTCTGAATCAATTCATCTCCCCTAAGTAAACAGATCCGTCCTGCGTCCCTCCCTGCTCCCCGACGTAAGTGGATACTCTTCACCTCTCGCCCCGCTCTCCTCCTCTCTCCTCTCCTCTCTCCTCCTCTCTCCTCTCCTCTCTCCTCCTCTCTCCTCCTCCATTCATGTCTTCACTTCACCTCTTCTCCTCTCCTCCTCTCCTCTGTTCTCTCCCTCTCCCCTCTCCTGTCCTCCTGCTCTGCCCCTCCTCTCCTCACCTCTCCTCTCCCTCCCTCTCCTCTCCTCTCCCTCCCTCTCCTCTCCTCTCCTCTCCCTCCTCTCCTCCTTCCTCTCCTCCTCTCCCCTCCTCTCCTCCCTCTCCTCTTCCTCTCCTCCCTCTCCTCTCCCTCTCCTCTCCTTCCTCTCCTCTCCTCTCTCCCCTCTCCTCTCCTCTCCTCTCCTCTCCTCTCCTCTCCTCTCCTCTCCTCTCCTCTCCTCTCCAGTCAGAGATGGTAACCAGATGCCTGACCGATGGTGGCTGCTCGTGTTACTGCAGAACGCGATGTGGGGAGAGAGGAGCTAAATAAAGGCTGTGACGTCATCAGCGTTGTCTTCATCCTCATCCTCATCCTCGTCTTCATCGTGGGTTCAGTCTCGGGAGCTTCGTCGTCGCCGCCTCTCTGACCTCTGAGGTCTAAACTCCAGAAACACGGCTCAAGATCATGGCTAACAGTGGCCACATGAAAACAACACTGTGACAGGTTTAAAGGCCCAATCCAACGGCACTCAGATCTAATATTTTGAACGTATTTTGCGAGGCTTCTGCCAGAGGTTTGGGGGCGGGGCTTCTTCGCCTTGATATTTGAATCCGTCAAAAACCAAAGCGAGCTGTCAATCATCTACGGTATGAATAGAGGAAGGTAATTGGATGAAAGACATGTCAATCTGTCGCCAGCGCAGGCACGTGTCATAACTACGTTAATACAGCCGTATGCTAGAAGCAAGCACAAATACTTTTTTGGAAGCAAATATATGAAGAATACCCATGTTTCATAATTTTCTTTGGGTCTATATTGTGGGTTTAAAGTAATTTAACTATAGGGCACCCAATTTTAACCTAAGAAAGCAAATGTTTCATTTTGTGGGCACTTTAACGAAATATGCAACTGCTTGTGATGCCGATAATTAATAGTCTATGTGTTACGAGTTGATGAGTCAGGGCTACAAGGCTCCTCTTTTATTAGTTAGTTGGTCTAATAATATGTCCGGTCACATTACAATCCTTGATAACCCAGGATGTCTTCACATATCTCACGTGGAGAGGAGACCAATTCAATATTTTTAAGTCTCTTCACAACATCTTATTTTAAGGGCAGACTATGCTATCTTCTTCCCATCTCCTTCCTCCATGCGTGTGCAGGCTAGACTAATGCATTACCTATGTCTTCATATATATCGACAACATCCAAGCCGCTGTTGTATTGGTATTAGTAGTCTGTTAAATTAGGATCATATTTGTACTGGTGTAATACATCATTGGTAACCACACTGATTTCACATGTATTCCATAATGTAATAATCCTCGTGTCTGGAATCACCGTCTTTGTGTTCACTTTTTCATTTAATCAATACCTGTCAGTGGGCCGCTGGGGCGTCCGTGTAATTGTTGATTTTATTACAGTTTACAGTACGGCCTAATGGGACAACCTAAATACTCCTATATTTGTATTTGTAATAGACTCATGAATACCACTTGACGTACTAACTAATTACTGCAGTACGTCAGGAAATTAACAACAAACATTCTAGCGCGAAGCAACGCCAACCCTTTCCTCTCTCTTAAACAATAACCACAGTTTATTTTTTATACTGAACTACTTGTAACAGAATCGGCCACATGTAGAAAAATATGAGGAGAAATCGTCACACGCACACGCAAGCACACGCACACACACACACACACACGCGTGCACACACACACACACACACACACACACACACATGCACGCACAGACGCACACACGGACACACACACACAAACAAGCACACACCCACGCACGCACTCATGCACACACACACACACACATGCACAGACACACGCACACACACACACACACACACACACACACACACACGTACACACACACACACAAACACGCACACACGCACACACACACACACACGCTATCGCCCAGCAACATTAGCCTCACACCCCCAGAGAGAGCAGCCTCCGAGCGGACCAATCACGGCGGGGCTGAGCGGGGCGCTGCATACCGCCACGCTGCTAATCCAATCAGGGGACAACAGGTGGACGAGCGCGTCCACTTAGGGAGCTGATGAATACAGCGATCCGTGATCCGGTTAGCCTGCAGCATGATGGATGTGGAGGTGGGGAGAGGAGACACGCGACCCCTCTTATAGATGACCTCTCCAATAACCACGGCTGCCCTGTCTCCATTGGTCCACTGGTGCCTGAGATAGCGCACTACTCTGGTTCCCTAGATCGTTCACTATTCTGGCTCTCTGTATAGTTCACTACTCTGGTTCCCTATATAGTTCACTATTCTGGTTCCCTATATAGTTCACTACTCTGGTTCCCTATATAGTTCACTATTATGGTTCCCTATATAGTCCACTATTATGGTTCCCTATATAGTTCACTATTATGGTTCCCTATATAGTCCACTATTATGGTTCCCTATATAGTTCACTATTCTGGTTCTCTATATCGTGCATTATTCTGGTTCCCTATATAGTTCACTATTCTGGTTCCCTATCGTTCACTATTCTGGTTCCCTAGATCGTTCACTATTCTGGTTCTCTGTATCGTGCACTACTCTGGTTCTCTATATAGTTCACTACTCTGGTTCCCTATATCGTTCACTATTCTGGTTCCCTATATCGTTCACTATTCTGGTTCTCTGTATCGTTCACTACTCTGGTTCCCTATATAGTTCACTACTCTGGTTCCCTATATAGTTCACTATTATGGTTCCCTATATAGTTCACTACTCTGGTTCCCTATATAGTTCACTACTCTGGTTCCCTATATAGTTCACTATTATGGTTCCCTATATAGTTCACTATTATGGTTCCCTATATAGCGCACTATTCTGGTTCTCTATATCGTGCATTATTCTCGCTTCCTATGTAGTTCACTATTCTGGTTCCCTATAACGTTCACTATTCTGGTTCCCTATATCGTTCACTATGCTGGTTCCCGATATCGTGCACCATTCTGGTTACCTATATAGTGCACTATTCTGGGGCGTAACCATTTTGACTGTGGGGGTCTGTGGGGGAGGGTAGGGGGGAGGTAGTGTGGACGGTGGGGGACGTGAGGGGGGAGGGTCCAGGGGGTAGGGAGTGAGGGAGGGTGCTGTTTAGCGGTGTCTTGTTAGCATCAGTAGCAGGAGAACGATGCCTCGCAGGCAAACTCATTACCACTCACTAAACCTTCCATACATCTGCTAGGGGGGGGGGGGGGGGGGGACTCCCTCTGTTTCTCTCTCTCTTATCCCCATCACTCTCTCTCTTTCTCCTCCTCTCTCTGTCTCTCCCTCTCTCTCTCACTCCTTCACTCTCTCTCTCTCTCTCTCTCCCCACACTCTCTCTCTCTCTGCCCCCCTCTCTTTCTCTCTCTCTCTCTCTCTCTCTCTCTCTCCCCCCTCTCTTATTTTCATGGTCTCCCTCTTTATTCAGTCCCCACCTCCCCTCCCCTCCCCTCCCCTCTCTCTCTGAAGCAGCTGTTAAAATGGCCCTGGGACACGAGCAAGGAACACACAACCATATGCTGAGATCTATGGCCGTGTGTGTGTGTGTGTGTGTGTGTGTGTGTGTGGCGCGCGTCTGTGCATGTGTGTGTCTATCTGTATGTGTGTGTGTGTGTGTGTGTGTTGTCTATGGTGTGTGGGCGCGTTCTGTGCATGTGTGATGTCTATCTGTATGTGTGTGTGTCGTGTCTGTATCTATGTGTTGTGTGCGTTGTGTGTGTGTGTAAGAGATAGAGAGAGAGAGAGAGAGAGAGAGAGAGAGAGAGAGAGAGAGAGAGATAAGTAGGCCACTAGCTCTCCTGTCCCCATCATCATGTTGTTTATGAAGAGCAGCTCTCTGCTGGATCTCCGCCACCAGGACCGTCTAGCGGTCAGGTCCTAGGTTAGCACCAGGAGGCGCCCTGGAGCAGCACACACCCAGCCTCTGCTCCACTTAAAGGTGCGACGGGTTTATTAAAGGTGCCCGAGGTTGCTGCTATGCCATCGCACCGACTGTCGTCGTGAGTGAAACGCGCTGTGAGTGGACGGCAACCGCCTCCGGATGAGACGGCTTTCCGACCAATCAGAGCGTCTCTTCTTGGATCGGTTTGGGGAATCCATCTTGGCTGTCACTCGCAGGTGTCTGAATGCAGCACTAGTTAATGGTGGAGAAACGCAGGAGGGAACGATCAGAGATGGAGGGGTCTCGGGTTGTTTATGCTCGAAATCTTATCCTCTCTTATGCTCTTCTCTGCTCTGTCTTTTTCAGCGTTTCTGTGTGCAGTGGCTGCGTGGCCACAGGAAGTAGATGGGCGTGTCCACAACACACAGACGTCTCTGATTGGCTCTCGTCTCCAGTAGCTGTTTTTCCCTCATTGTTATTTTATTTATCTATTCACTGCTATTTACTATTAAGTCATTTAGCACCACGTACCCAAAGCCACTTACTGCCACCTCTGGCTGAGAACACCATAACCTGTCTACCTGCCACAGATCTGCACCCCCAGACATCCCACTCCTAACGCCCCTGGAAGGAGGAAACCCTCTTCTGTGTTCCTTCTCAAGGTTCCTCCTGAGGGTTGGGGATATTAAAGGCCTGTGAAAATGACCTTTGGGTCATTGTCATAAAGGTCTATACCAATAAAGGTGTGCTGACGAGCCACCCTCCTTTATTTTACGTGAGATGTTGAATGCGACACACAGAGACACAGTCCAATTTACACTCTCTCTCTCTCTCTCTCTCTCTCTCTCTCAACTACGTACAACTGATCTATAATCTATATCTATAGATTATATAATCCATACATGTTGTCCAAATCCAATATGGCAAGAAGCAACCTTTTGTTCTTCTGAACTTCTAAACACTTCACACACACACGCACTGGCACACACACACACACACACACAAATGCAGTAACCACAACCCATAGTTTGCATAGGGTTTCTGGTTTCAAAACAGCAGCCCTAGCTACTCTACATCTCTACTAACCTCTCTCTACATCTCTACTAACCTCTCTCTACATCTCTACTAACCTCTCTCTACATCTTCTACTAACCCCTCTCTACATCTCTACTAACCTCTCTCTTACATCTCTACTAACCCCGCCTCTACATTCTACTAACCTCTCTCACATCTCTACTAACCCCGCCTCTAACAATCTCTAACTTACATCTCTACTAACCCCTCTCTACATCTCTACTAACCTCTCTCTACATCTCTACTAACCTCTCTCTACATCTCTACTAACCTCTCTCTACATCTCTACTAACCCCTCTCTACATCTCGACTAACCTCTCTACATCTCTACTAACCCCTCTCTCTACATCTCTACTAACCTCCTTCTCTACATCTCTACTAACCTCTCTCTACATCTCTACTAACCTCTCTCTACATCTCTACTAACCTCCTCTCTACATCTCTACTAACCTCCTCTCTACATCTCTACTAACCCCTCTTTACATCTCTACTTAACCCTCTCTCACATCTCTACTAACTCCTCTCTACATCTCTACTAACCCCTCTCTACATCTCTACTAACCTCTCTTCTACATCTCTACTAACCTCTCTCTACATCTCTACTAACCTCTCTCTACATCTTCTACTAACCTCTCTCTACATCTCTACTAACTCTCTCTACATCTCTACTAACCCCTCTCTACATCTCTACTAACCTCTCTACCTACTAACCCCTCTCTACATCTCTACTAACCCCTCTCTACATCTCTACTAACCTCTCCTCTCTACATCTCTACTAACCTCTCTCTTCATCTCTACTAACCTCTCTCTACATCTCTACTAACCTCTCTCTACATCTCTACTAACCCCTCTCTACATCTCTACTAACCCCTCTCTACATCTCTACTAACCCCTCTCTACATCTCTACTAACCCCTCTCTACATCTCTACTAACCCCTCTCTTACATCTCTACTAACTCCTCTCTACATCTCTACTAACCCCTCTCTGACCCTCGATCACGTAGTGGTCGATCCGAGCCGCACGGTGCTTTTTGAAGTAGTCCTGATGGTTTCTGGTTGCGCCTGCGAGACAAAGCCATCAAGAGAGATGTTGAGAGAGAGTTAGTAGAGATGTAGAGAGAGGGGTTAGTAGAGATGTAGAGAGGGGTTAGTAGAGATGTAGAGAGGGGTTAGTAGAGATGTAGAGAGGGGTTAGTAGAGATGTAGAGAGGGGTTAGTAGAGATGTAGAGAGGGGTTAGTAGAGATGTAGAGAGGGGTTAGTAGAGATGTAGAGAGGGGTTAGTAGAGATGTAGAGAGGAGTTAGTAGAGATGTAGAGAGGGGTTAGTAGAGATGTAGAGAGGGGTTAGTAGAGATGTAGAGAGAGGTTAGTAGAGATGTAGAGAGAGGTTAGTAGAGATGTAGAGAGGGGTTAGTAGAGATGTAGAGAGGGGTTAGTAGAGATGTAGAGAGAGGTTAGTAGAGATGTAGAGAGAGGTTAGTAGAGATGTAGAGAGGGGTTAGTAGAGATGTAGAGAGGGTTAGTAGAGATGTAGAGAGGGGTTAGTAGAGATGTAGAGAGGGGTTAGTAGAGATGTAGAGAGGAGGTTAGTAGAGATGTAGAGAGGGGTTAGTAGAGATGTAGAGAGGAGTTAGTAGAGATGTAGAGAGAGGTTAGTAGAGATGTAGAGAGAGGTTAGTAGAGATGTAGAGAGGGGTTAGTAGAGATGTAGAGAGAGGTTAGTAGAGATGTAGAGAGAGGTTAGTAGAGATGTAGAGAGAGGTTAGTAGAGATGTAGAGAGAGGTTAGTAGAGATGTAGAGAGGGTTAGTAGAGATGTAGAGAGAGGGTTAGTAGAGATGTAGAGAGAGGTTAGTAGAGATGTAGAGAGGGGTTAGTAGAGATGTAGAGAGAGGGGTTAGTAGAGATGTAGAGAGGGGTTAGTAGAGATGTAGAGAGAGGTTAGTAGAGATGTAGAGAGAGGTTAGTAGAGATGTAGAGAGGGGTTAGTAGAGATGTAGAGTAGCTAGGCTGCTGTTTTGCACAGAAACCCTAAACTATGGGTTGTGGTTACTGCATTTGTGTGTGTGTGTGCCAGTGCGTGTGTGTGTGAAGTGTTTAGAAGTTCAGAAGAACAAAAGGTTGCTTCTTGCCATATTGGATTTGGACAACATGTATGGATTATATAATCTATAGATATAGATTATAGATCAGTTGTACGTAGTTGAGAGAGAGAGAGAGAGAGAGAGAGAGAGAGAGAGAGAGAGTGTAAATTGGACTGTGTCTCTGTGTGTCGCATTCAACATCTCACGTAAAATAAAGGAGGGTGGCTCGTCAGCACACCTTTATTGGTATAGACCTTTATGACAATGACCCAAAGGTCTTCACAGGCCTTTAATATCCCCAACCCTCAGGAGGAAACCTTGAGAAGGAACACAGAAGAGGGTTTCCTCCTTCCAGGGGCGTTAGGAGTGGGATGTCTGGGGGTGCAGATCTGTGGCAGGTAGACAGGTTGTGGTGTTCTCAGCCAGAGGTGGCAGTAAGTGGCTTTGGGTACGTGGTGCTAAATGACTTAATAGTAAATCGCAGTGAATAGATAAATAAAATAACAATGAGGGGAAAACAGCTACTGGAGACGAGAGCCAATCAGAGACGTCTGTGTGTTGTGGACACGCCCATCTACTTCCTGTGGCCACGCAGCCACTGCACACAGAAACGCTGAAAAAGACAGAGCAGAGAAGAGCATAAGAGAGGATAAGATTTCGAGCATAAACAACCCGAGACCCCTCCATCTCTGATCGTTCCCTCCTGCGTTTCTCCACCATTAACTAGTGCTGCATTCAGACACCTGCGAGTGACAGCCAAGATGGATTCCCCAAACCGATCCAAGAAGAGACCCTCTGATTGGTCGGAAAGCCGTCTCATCCAGAGGCGGTTGCCGTCCACTCACAGCGCGTTTCACTCACGACGACAGTCGGTGCGATGGCATAGCAGCAACCTCGGGCACCTTTAATAAACCCGTCGCACCTTTAAGTGGAGCAGAGGTTGGGTGTGTGCTGCTCCAGGGCGCCTCCTGGTGCTAACCTAGGACCTGACCGCTAGACGGTCCTGGTGGCGGAGATCCAGCAGAGAGCTGCTCTTCATAAACAACATGATGATGGGGACAGGAGAATTCCAGCCCAGATTGGGCTTGCCGTTCGCTGTCCGAGATAAGTTATAACAAGTTGGAACAACAACTCCTAGATTGAATCCATCGGTGCGGGCGAAGCAAGTAACTAGCGTTTGGCTATAAGCGTTTATTTCTATCTCCCCTTAAACTCTCCTCGTTTCGTTGCTCCTCTCCCTCACCTCGTTCTTTAAGGTTCGAACAAACATCGTACTCAATGCCACATGCACAAGCCCAGAAAATCTGCGCATGACAACACCAGGTAAGCGAATTCAGAGTGGATATAAAACGAGTCATATCTCAATGCAAACAAATTTCACAAA
>PIJE02001510.1:48330-50669 GCA_002895965.2 Coryphaenoides rupestris | reverse complement strand
ATTAGTGGAGTCTTACCTCGGTCCTCGTGTGGTGCGTGCGTGCGTGCATGTGCATGTGTGTGTGTTGGTGCAGATTTATGTAGAGGAGGAAGAAAGATGTAAAGAAAGAGAGAGAGAGAGAGAGAGAAGAGAGAGAGAGAGAGAGAGAGATGTAGGGAGAGAGAGTGTGTGTGTGTGTGTGTGTGTGTGAATTGGACAGAGTTTGTTTAAAACTTGTAATACTATGGGGAATGCCCCTGAGCTGACGATGCCCCCCCTGAGTATAACCGACAGCGAGATGAGAGTATCTGAAGACAGAAGTACTCTGAAGGACTAGTAGTACTGCTCTCGCTGAATACTGATGCACCCACACCCACCACGGTTCACCAACAGTTTTGTTTTCTTACTTTCCAATTTCTGGAAGCACGACGGAGCCACACATCGCATCCACGGCGGAGTTAAAACAAGACGTCATTACTGTTCAGAAATATATTCACAATATCCCCCACAATAGTGTTTCTGGGTGAATAAACCTTCTTAAATATGTTGTAACTTTCCAGTGCAGTCATGGCCTATCCTCAAAAGATATACAAGATGCACCAAAATCCCTTTGACACCAAAAATATGCACTCAAAATAAAGTAGATATATACATAAATATGAATTAAAGACACAGAAATATCAATTACATTCCACATGTTAAAAAATGAAATATTTGTGTCAACATATGTTTTGAATACATTTGACTAATTTCATGTAATTGCATGTACAGTACATTTAGATGTTAGATGTTATTATATATAAATTACATTCTATGTATGTATATGCTATTATATATTTAATTACATTTTATGTATGTATTATACACTTATTTATCATAACATAGTTTATCATATTTTTTGCAAACTATACATTTAACTAAAATAAAACAATATATAGCAGTGTTCTCTAGCATGTAATCCAAAAATTCAACACACTATTAAAACAGCTGACAAATACACCAGCAAAATTCTGTTTTTAAGAGACAGAATGAATAGGACAATAAAAGAAAGTTATAAAAGCCAGATCAAAATGCTAAACAACAGACAACAGAGTTCTGTCTCCGAGCCCGAGCCCTGGGAGTATAGGAGTGTAAAGGAGGCTAGCCATAGCCGCAGTGCCTTACCTCCGCTGTCTCCCCCCTCGGCGGGGTCAAGACCCCAGCGTCTCCACCCCAACGCCAGGCAGCAGCAGCAGCAGCAGCAGCAGCATCGTCCTCTCGGCAGAGGCCGCGGCGCTACAAGCTACAAGCTACGTGCTACCTGCTACATCCAGGGCTGGGGGGGTGGCCGGCCGGACACCAGGCAGGCGGGCAGGCAGGGAGAGGGACGGACGGCGGTGGCGGCGGGGGTCTCTCTCCTCCGGTGCTGGCCGCGTGCGGTGAGGCTGAGACTGACTGCGTAATGAGAGAGCAGCTCCTGAGATTTTAGCTTTCTTAATCATGTTCATAATTAATTCAGGAACATTGATAATTTCATTACATTCTTTTTGTCTTATCAATAAATGATGTGCCTGCACTTTTGGTCTTGTGTATACGGGAACGGGGGAGGGATGGGGGGGGCAGGGAGGGATGGAGGGAGGGAGGGAGGGAGGGAGGGGAGAGAGGGATACTGCACTAAAAGCACAGGAGATAGAAAATGATACTAAGGGAGAAGTGGTAATTATAATCTTTGACCAAGCCACTGGCAGCCCAACATGAAGTCAAGTGGCTACAAATTATTAATAAGGCCTCCTGGCGTGTGTGTGTGTGTGTGTGTGTGTGTTGTGCACGTCTGTGTGTGTGTGTGTGTGCGTGTTGTCTACATGTGTGTGTTGTGTTAGTATTCTGAGGGTGGCGTCTATTCTATGACAGGAGCACCTCTAAGAGGACCACCTATAATCTGAAGTTTTACTAAATATTAGTTCAGTTCGGGATAGTTTGGTTGTTGGGGTGGCGGTGGGGTGTGGGGTGTGGGGGGGGGGGCTCTCTCTCTCTCTCCTTCTCTCCTTCTCTCTCTCTCCCCCCCCCCCCCTCTCTCCCTCTCTCTCTCTGTCAGGAGGACGGTCTGCCCTTTAGACCTCTGGGAGATCAGCTTTCACACACATTAGTGCATCCCAGCACTTTTGTATAAAGACCGCCCTTCTCCTCTCTCCCCCATCCCCCCTTTCCATCTCTCTCTCCCTCTTTCCATCTATCTCTCTCTGTCTCCCTGTCTCTCTGTCTCTCTGTCTCTCTCTGTGTCTCTCTGTCTCCCTCCCTCCCCCTCTCTCCCTCTCTCGCCCTCTCTGTCTCATACTCGCACGCCCTCCATCAGGTCAGAAGAAAATGGGGACATAGTTTCC
>PIJE02001510.1:30830-43330 GCA_002895965.2 Coryphaenoides rupestris | reverse complement strand
TTACATTTTAGTTAGGTTTAAATGCATACTTTTTCAAGTCATTAAATTAGAAATGTTTTGGAAGTATTTCAGTATTGGAATTAAATCCTCTGGTTCATTCTTTACTGAAACCCCCAACATCCTGACACTGACACAAACAGACACATACTGTAGTTTCTCTGTTAACAGATACAGACTGTAATGTCTATTAATAGAGGTCTCTATTAACGTATAAATAAGGCCTCTATTAATAGACACAGGCTGTAGTGTCCTCTGTGTTGTGTAAGCCCCGGTTCCATGTACCAGTGTGTCCGTACAACAGATTCAATTCTAATAATGAGTGTGTTCGACAACATCATTACTACACTTCTAACCGAGCAAGAAATATTGATTACTGGGAGTCTTGATGCAGGTCCCCATGCTGTTGTGTATGTTACTATGCTTAACAGATATAGCGATATTAAGACTAACTAAACCTTGTCTTTTCCCTCTTTCATAATGTGCTCACTTATTGCCACGTCCCTAACGGGTTCGCAGATAATCAAGGCCTATTACAAAATAATTATGGGATGTAAAACATAAAGAAATACCACCATTAAAACGACTAATTGGTCTCATCCACTATGTGGTGACAGCAACACTATTTATCCCGGAAGAGGTTTAGGGCGTCCTCGACGTTGAATAAATTTCACTTCCGAGTTTAAGATAAGATAAGCTAAGAGGCCTACTTTATTAATCCAGGTGGACATAAGGTTATTACAAACAGAATGTACCCTATTATGTCTGCTGGAGGAGACCAAAAACTGAAAATTAGGTGTAAATGAACAGAACTGCCTCACCCCCGCCCACCCCTCCTGAATTGTGTGAACTCTAACATAAGTTAATATAATGATAATAAATGAAAGAGCTGAATTATAGTTCTCGAGACGTGTATTCAATTTATTTCAGTACAAGTAATTAAGTAGGCACGGGAGGCCTGGAGCAAATATAATAATAAAACCGATATTTTACTCTCTCTGAGTTATATGAGTGCCATTTCTCAAAGCGATTGGCTGGGAGATGTTTAATTAATACGCCATCTTTAGGGAGACGCCGGGATGTAAACGCTGCTGAGGTGTCCACTGTTTGTGTCGCAGGAGTAATGACTTCATTCAGCGAATTAAGATGGCTGAATGAGGTGAAAGAAGAAGCTATAATAAGTGAAAAATCATTTAAAAGGGTGTAAAATAAATAAATTTAAACCAAGTCATTTTAGTTCTTAACTATAATTGGATCCCTGTTTAAGTTTTATTTAAGGCCAAATTATGCAATACTATAGTGATTAAATAAACGTGTCTGGGAAAAACAACCGGCTGTGTTTAGAAATGTGTTATGCTAAGACATGAATCTTATAATTAAAAGTTAGTTTCATATGTACATGTGCACAACATGTGTTACATATGCATGCGTTAATATTTATTGGTGTGTTACATATAAATGTGTTACGAACATGACAACTGAAACGACATGAGAGGGCTTTAGCTAATATGAATAACGTCGACCATCCACCCTGCTCATGTTGACGTGACGTGATAGAAGTGTGACTTTGAACATTGTAATCCCAATAATTGCTGATGAATAATCATATTTACAGACACCGATCTAAAACCCCCAAACGTCTGAAAATGTCCTTTTGTTATTTTGAGGATGTGTACTGCTAATCTTATATGTCTTGATTCACAGCATTTGAATTGAATTGTACAATTGGGCTATTGTATTTTCTCCATGTTTTTCCCACCGTAGACTAAGAATCTGTTGAGATCCAACAGAACATACAGAACTCTACGTGAAGTCTACGTATTGATCAGCCATGGATTGCAGAAACAAGCAATCATACCATGGTTTAATAAAGTGCACTACTACTACATCCATAAAAGTGCTCATCATCTAAAACAAACAGCGTCTTGTAATGATGATCTGCAGCCTGGGCTGTAGCCGTTGATGACGGATGACTTTTAGATGTGTTTATCTGAAACCGAAGAGCCGCTGATTGTGCTGCACAACCAAAATAAAACATCACAAACAAACAAGTCATCGCCGAAGTAGAGCCAACATAATAACCATCTGGGATTAATAAACGTACATCTAAACTGATTCTTCTGGATTAATAACGTATACCTAAACTTGATTCTTTCTGGGATTTAAGTATCGTACATCTAAACGGATTCTTTCCTGGATTAATAACAGTACATCTAAACTGATTCTCTGCGATTAATAAGTAACATCTAAACTGATTCTTTCTGCGATTAATAACGTACATCTAAACTGATTTCTTCTGGGATTAATCGTGTAGGACTATGTCTCAATTGATTCTGTTGGGATTAATAAAGTAGGACGTAATCTAAACAGGCTATTCTGGGATTAAGGGGGTACATTTGAACTGATTCTTCTGTGATTAATAAAGTACATCGAAACTGATTCCTCTGGGATTAATAAAGTGCATCTAAACTATTCTTGTGTCTTGGTGGAGAGTGTGCACTGTGGAACACACATACAGTAGAGAAGGGTTGAATAAACAGCGACCGTAAACATAATACTAGCTTGTCACAGCCCTAGAGTTCGCAGCACAGGATGCAGATAGACTGTCTATGACCTGGTCTTCCATCTCCTCTTCCCGCTAGACTGGAACTCGACCAGGAGAGAGATAAATACGAATAGAACTTGTATTTACTTGCTGCCATGGGTTTGTTGAGATGTATAACTTCGGGTCACCATAGCGTGTGGTAAAATAGCTCTGATGTTTCGAAGATATCTCCATTCTGGGTCCAATCACATGTGACGTCTCCTTTGATGAGTAATAACAGAGTAATAGATCTGAGCTGAGTTAACTTGATGTAGGCTCAATGGACGCACACACACACACACTTGAATAAACTGGTTATAACCTCACCACTATGTGTTTATGATGCAATGTCTGATGCTTTGAGATAGTCAATAATTTTTCCTCGCTTCTTCAAGGGACCGTATTAAATGTCAAACTCACTTCCAAGTGTAGAGAACTCATCTGCCGGTACTGCCGTTGTAGCGCAGCAGAATCCCACCACCTGGGGAGACATGTAGAAAGGTTGGATACTGAGGTATGAGGGGAGATCACTTCCAGCGTCTTTCCCCATCGGCGTGGTAAGGATGACGGACAACGGCTTGAAGCCAAATTAGTCTCAGAGAATCACATCTTTCACACGACATGTGCAAATCACCAAGAAGCACATGTGTGAAAAATCTAAGAAATTCTGTGAACCCGTCGTTACTAACATGAAATATAAGTAACTACGGCTGAGAAGATACCAAGGCCTGACAGTAGGCCGATAGGTCTATCAATCTATACATCCTCTCGTTAACATAATTGGGGTATCATAAAATGTAATTGTCATTGATAAAAAGTTAATTTGGAAGGTATAAAGGGGTTCATACCCGCAGACCTTCTAATTCAGATGTTGTCTACAACAAATGATCAACATCTTCTGTGTACAATCTAGAATAACTACGCCAGTGGACTAATACATTTATAATTATAATTATTTCATTTATTTATTTTATAATAAAAATAAATAGATGAAATTTCTGTTTTTACTGCAGGGGACTAATACATTAATACTAATTTTATTAAAATGAATAATAAATTAAATGTCGGTTTTTACTGCATCGGGACCATAGGCAAAGTAAAATATATCCAGACGCAGTAACGAATTTCTGCAGGAACGCACACTGAAGTCGGATTTCCAACTCAGAAAGTCGGACGAATCTCACAACCCCGACTCAACAACCCAAGACGGCTGCTCTATTATATCTTATTACTTCTTCATGTCGACATGTTACGACGGTGCTTGTATGTGCAAAATGCCGCATAATAAGTTGTTATTCAATTCAACTTTATTCGTATAGCCCCTAATCACAATACAGTCTCAGGGGGCTTTACAGGCCACATTATTATTATGGGCCACGTGACTTATCGACTGGTAAAACAAGGTGTCCATCTTGGGTTTTTTCGACTTCTTAACTGGAACGCGTCAACTCGGGTGTGACGTCATTCCCAGTTCCGACTTCCGGTGTTTAATGGAACGCACCATACGTTTTATTTTATAATTTTTACAAAAAAGCACATCATGTTCATTTTCTAAATATTCACATGAATAGAACCGAGTAAATTCATTAATCAAACAAACAAATACAAGTTAGACAGCCTAAAAAAAGAAAATAAATAAATAAATAAATAAAATTTGATCGGCTGTGACGTCATCCTCCGTGTCGACCTCCGACTTCGTTCATTGGTCTCCTCCCCTCGCGGCTCGCCGTACACCCGGAAGTACGCGCGGCTCTACGCTTGTTCCCGCGCCGCGTTGTGTTGGATTCAAACTGGACTGAAGAAGAAGAAGAAGTAGAAGAAGAAGAAGAAGAAGAAGAAGAAGAAGATACACACACACACACACACACACACAAATGGCTCTCCACCCTCAGACCTCGTCCTCCTCCAGCTCCTCCACCTTCTCCATCACCCTGCCCATGTCCTGCCAGATATGTCTGGGCAAGGTAACCTCCCACCTGGATGTTGTTATAAGTTGTTATAATACTTGTAATATAATAATTAGATCATTACTGTAGATCCTCTACAGTTACTATAACTACTAAAACTACTACAATTACTACTACTAAATATACTACAATTACTACAACTACTACAATTACTACTACTACTACAACTACAGTTGATCTGATCCTAGTCTGGCCAAAGTTTTCCTGTTCACCTTCCATGTTCCTGTTTACATTTTAAGGTTCACTACATGCATTTGGTTTTTTATATATTTATCTATATGTGTGTAGGCCTAATTTAAAAAGTTCATGAATTGCTGTTGAATTCCTTGTAAATGTTATGCCCACAAAGTCTAAAGAAAGTGTCTTCTGTACACACAAGATAAGATAAGATACAATTGTGCCAGTCGCATACCAATAGAATAATAAGCAAGAGAAGTAAACAATGGAATAATACAAGTAAGAAATAACATCACAAATTTACAGATTTACAGTAAGTCTGAGCCGAATTGAAATATAAAAAGCCAGGTAGAACTTTGGCCTGTTTTACAAGAGATCAACGTATAAGTCTGGATGTGTTGCATGTTGAGATGTAGTGTTATTATGATTATTATTATTATGGTGGTTTTTATAGGGTGAGATGTTTTGGTGGTGACCCTCCTCCTCTCTGTGTGCAGGTCCGCCAGCCCGTCATCTGCCCCAACTGTCACGTGTTCTGCGCCAGCTGCATGGACACCTGGACGCAGAAGGTGAGCCAGTGTCCCGCCTGCCGCGTCCCCATCACCCCGGACAACCCCTGCCGGAGACTCATCGGTGAGCCCTGCACCCTGAACCCTGATCCATGCCTTCTGTACTGTACTGTACTCTATATTATACACAAGCCTTCTCTATGCCTGCAGATCACTCATCTGTGAGTTGGGGTATACCCTGAGCTATACTTTATTGTACTGTACACTGTTATATTATACAAACCGCTACCTGGAGAGAACTCATCGATGAGCTGTACCCTGATCTGCACGATATTCTAATATACTATTATCTTGGAAGAGTCTTTACATGCAGAATATAAAAACCTCTCTACCTGCAGAGAACTCATCTGTTAGCTACACCCTGATCTATATGCTGCATATAAGACTTTATTCTCCATGAATAGAATTTAATGAACAGAATAGAATTGAGTAGAGGTTAGCTGATCGCACCAATAATACATTTCATAAGATAAGATACAATTTAATTAATCCCGAATTTCCCTCGGGATTAATAAAGTTTGTTTTATCTTGTGTGTCATGTGATGTCCATGGTCCAGCCGGCAGCAGTGATGGTGAGGACGTCCAGAGCTCAGAGACCAGCAGGAGGCTGAGGAAGACCAGGGGAGTGCTGCTTCTGCGTGAATACGAGGTAGACACACACACACACACACACACACACACACACACACACACACACACACCGTGAAAACCTCAACACTGGAAAGCCACAGGTCTCTCGCAGATTATAAAGGAGCAGAATATGAGGGTCATTTTATTTAACAACTTTAAGTGAACAAGACACTCTAGGTCCCGGTACTACATGAATAATAATAATAATAATAAGAAGAAGACGAATACATTTGATTCATCTTCATTTCTAAATACTCCGAAGACACTTTACATAATGAGACATAGAACAAAGGAATGTCAAGAAATTTAACATTTAAAGGCACAGAAATGAGGAGGCAGAGGATCCTTCTTCACTCTGACTCCACCCTGACCCCATCACTGACTCCACCCTAACCCCTCCACCCCCAACAGGAGGAGATCGACCGGCTGCTCCAGGAGAACGGGGAGTTGAAGGCTAGAATCCAGGGTCCGGGGGGGGAGGGGGAGGGGAGGCGGAGGAGGAGGTTGAATCTGATCCCAGCTCCCAGAAGCTGTCCTCCTATTGGTCCCCCCCCGACCGGAGGACCTCTGAGCTCGGTGAGCTGCAGCAGCTGAGCCAACGGTTGAAGTCTGCCACCGACGTCTGCGCCAAGGTGAAGGATGACATGGAGAGGCTGAAGCAGGTACACTCCCAACAGGACAAGCTCCTCCTCCTCCTCTCTTGACCCCACCTCCCTCCTCCTTTACACCTCCTACTCCTCCTCCTACTCCCTCCTGCTCTGCCCCTCTCTTCTCCTTTTCTCGCTGCTACTCCTCCTCTCTCTGCACTACCTCCTCCCTCTCCTCATCCTCCTCCTCCTCCTGAGTTCTCCCTGTGTTAAGAGGAGGTTCAGATCATTTCAACGTGTTGCTACTAAAGAGTCACTAAGGGGACCCCAAGTTACCTGAGGTTAAATGTTTTCTTTATCAAGCCTGTCCCAAAAAGCCCCCACACGACACTCTGGTGACATGGTTTGTTTTATTATTATTTATTAAAAAAATTGTATGTGTATTATTATTATTGTTGTTATTGTTATAATTATTATATATCCATTCTCTGCACTTTCTGTGAAATTGCATTACATTAGCATGTAAATCCTGATGAATAATCATATTTGCACACTCCTATCTCGAACCAAAACGATCCGAGATATTTTTATTGTATTCTTTGTGGATATTATACAAACTTTACACTTCCTTGACAGTCATGAGTTCACGGCGCTGCACTATAACCAGGTGCCTGCAGGTGTGCTGCGATCACTTAACTGAAACACTCACGTCTTCCCTCCGCAGGCCAACAAGCTGCTGAGGTCTCAGAACGTGGACCTGGTGCAGGAGAACATGAACCTCCGGGCAGAGGTGGCTAGCCGCTCTCCTCAGAAGTTAGTATCCGCATGAGGAATAGATGTATCATCATCCTCATTATGAATAGATATCATAGTACCCTCATTATAGATATGATCATAATCAGAAACGGAGTTTCTGATTATGATCATTTGTTTTCACGGACAAGAAATGTGCTTTTGTGGGTTGGTGCATAACATTGAACTTTAAACAGAAAGCAATTATATGGAAATTCTAAACATTTTAATAAAATAGATACAAAATAAGCAATGAAAAGGTGCAATTGTGTATAATGATATATCGATAATAATAATTGATTGTTATCATAGTATCCTTATTATAGATATCTTATCATACTCGTTATAAATAGACATCATATTATTCTCATTATGAATACATATCATATCATTCACATTATAGATATCATATCATCCTCATTATAAATAGATATCGTATCATCCTCATTATAAATAGATATCATATCGTCTATATCATAAGTATCCTCATTATAGATATAGAACTACTGGCTAAAGTAGATGCTCTCGATGAATCAACAATAAATATTAATGGATAGTTGAATCCCGAGCTATTTATCCAGCTGTCTGCCTGGTCCCCCTGAGACAGTTACCCTGAGGGAGAGTCTATTCCGCCAGTTAGTTGGAGAGATGGCTTTTAGGTCACCACAAAAAGCCACCAGAGTCATTGTCAGGTTTCTAGAGGTGTACATGTCTTGTTTTGATCATGTCTGACTCTCTTACAATCACACAAGTGCAGTGATTTACTATGTGTGTGTGTGTGTGCATGTGTGTGCGTGTGCACGTGCAGAAGACTTGTCTGATGCTCTTACAATCGCATTTGTGTGGTGATTTCTGTGGAGATTTTGCCACGTCTGCTGTGATTTCTATGCGTGTGTGCATGCGTGTGTGCGCAGAAGACAAAACTCACCCCAGTGTCTCGTTACCTTTTAACCGTAGTTTCAAAAGCAATTTGTGAGGACATTTTCTTTGTCTTGCCGCTCAGTTTGTCACGGTGATCGATAGATAGTTTTATGAGGGCGTTGGGGAGAGAGGTACTTAAGTGGCTCTCTGAGCTAAGAGGTAATTCAAAGTCCATTTTAGTGAATCTGACAATGGAAACGGATGCTATTAAGATGCTAGTTATGTGCTATCTCTTCCTCATTCATCACAGGAGAAGGACAAGTTCTGAATTTTTCATTGAATTAAAAAAAAAAACTTTTTAGATGACCCCTTAAATTGAATTTCAAAAGCGGTGCCGTCAATGATTGAAATACAAACCTTTTGTCTCTGACATTGTAAATAACCCTTCAAATCTTTTTTTTAAGAACTCTTAAACAGAATATTAAACAGAATATTACGTTGATCATAGGAGCTGCCACACTGTGCATTTAATGTATTCCAGTTGTATTTAGCTTTTAATAAGATTGGGTATTTTAGTGGCTGCTAATTGCTGGTTGGCTCTCCTATCAAATACATTCAGAAGTTTCTATGTAAAAAGAATGCTTTTCAATGGTATATATGGTATTTATAAATATATAATACAATTTACATTTACAGTGCTACTACTCATATTGTGCAGGTAAAAATACATTTTCTGTTTTGTAGTTTCTACTTGAATTTAAATGTTTGTCTCCATTATTTTTTTATTCTGTATGTTCTGCTGTGACACACATTTCTCATCAGGAATTCATAATATTACAATTTCAAATTAAGGTTCATAAGTCATCCTCCGCATCTTGCATTTTTTCAGGCCCCAAGGCCAGAGGTTTCTTGGCCCTTCCAGAATTAACTAAACTTCATAAATCCTAATCCATGAACACATGAGATCAAATAACGTTCTCTTTTTAACCATGTCCAACGATCTCCCGCCAGGTTCAGCCGCTACACGGTGGCTGCTCTGGAAGCGACCAACCAGCAGAACGAGTGGAAGCTGAAGCAGCTGACCAAGGCTCTGGAGCAGAGCGACAAGACCATCGAGAGACTGCAGGCCCACCTCCGGGGCTACGAGGGGAGTCCTCCCGGCCTCTGGGGGGCAACAGGTGACCCCGTGGAGGAGAAAAACCTTGTCATGATGAGGAGGAGTCTGAGCGACACGGAGAGGCAATCCATCTGCAGCAACCCTGAGGACCAAACTATGTCCTTAGAAGGTCAAAGTTCAATCTTCACTGCTTCCTCCGGTCGATCTGAAGGCGAGAAGGTGACGGGATTCACAGCAACCACTTTTTACGGAACGCCCCCAAAGCTGAAGGCCTCAACGCCCTCATCAGCGTTCTGCTCCTTGTCTCTAAAGAGTCCGGCTCTCGGTGGCGGGAAAGTGGCGATAAAGGCAGGCACCTCACTGAGGAAGCTCAGCTTCGAAGACCCTCCTGAGATGGTGAGCAGCACAGTCTCGCAAACAGAGAACCGCTCTCCAAACCTTCCCAAATGCCTCGCTGCGAGTACTAAAGCAGAAACCTCCAAGGCGCCTTTCTGGGGTGCATGGCAGGAACCCAAATCTAAGACTCCTCCCAGCGTTGGGCCAAGCATTGAAGACTCCCAGACGGTTGGAGACGCCTCCTCTGCCTCCGCAACTCTGGTGAAGCCTAGCGGCTCCCACACCTCCAGCGAGGCCTCCATGGACGCTGCGTACCGCAACAAGGTCTCTGAGCTGGACTGCATGATGTGGGACAGCGATAGCTCCTGTAGCCTGGGATCACGGATCTCACCTGCTGCAGATCTGGATGCCACCCTCGTTCCCAAACCAAAACCTGCAGCTGCACCTGCGGTATCCAGCAGCGCAAGCAAGGAGGAACATGGCTCAGTTTTATCTCTCCAGCAAGCCCAGCCTTCATGTGATCCCTCGCCCAATGCACCGGACACTCGATGCAAGGTCAGGTCTGAAGGGGAGAGGGCTGCTGGGAGAGGAGATGCTGCCATGGGTGGACCAGCGACTAGTCTTGAGTTTGGTAGAGGAGATGGACTTTGGTCTGGTAAGGCATGTGGCATTCAGGGTGGGGACAATAGTCTTGGGTCTGGTGGTGGAGCCACTGGTCTTGGGTCTGGGAGGGCAGGCATACTCCAGGGTATTGCAGCAGGCTTGGGGTGTAGTTGGCCAGGTGAGGTCCCTGTTCCAAGTGTGGTCGAGGGCGAAGGACTCTCTCAGACCGATCAGCTGTCCTTTGATATCCTCTTCGACTCGTCGTTCGATGGTCCTGCACCAGGAGCATCTGGTTCTGATGAGCCCGCTATCCTTCCTCATGACAGTTCGTCCTCCTCGTCTACCTCTGGCTGGGACCGACAACTGCTGTCCGTTGGTCAGTCGGCCAAGAGGAAGTCGCACAGTCCCTTCAATGCCAAGAGCCCCACAAAACTCTCAAAGTTTGTGTGATAGTTTGGCATTGTTGGGGGCTTGTGGGGCTCCCTTGTTGGGTCTTCTTCTAACAATCCATCCAGTGCTGCACCAATGACCACTTTCTTCACTAAGGTGGATTCCTCCAAGATTCTGTGGACCCCACCACAGCCCACACACCAGGAGTACTGGTGGCCTGTGCAACTGGGAATGCAACTCGAGTCACATAGAGCAAAATCAGATCTGCAGATCTTCTGGGGCTACTGGTTCAACTGTTTCCTTGTGCACAGCACTGCAGTGTTTGATGGGAGGTAGTTTGTGTTGAGGTATTAGAAATGGCAGCTGTTGGACCTGATAATGTTCTGGTGAATATGGCTATTTGGCCTTTTTGTTATTGTGAATCGCCAATTGTAACATTTGAAGTGTGTATATTTTTCCAGTGTTGTGCATGTTGGTTTACAGCTGGGCGATGCGTGGATCAAAAATTACTGACCCTGTGTAGCCTATGACTCCGTGCTAACTAGGAGTGTGCTGATAGTTGACTTTTTTTTTCTCCACTGTTTTAATCCTGGAATAGTTTCAGAATTATGCCTTTTAAAACATTCTGAATCTCCAATGTGTTAGTTTAACGAAATAACGTAAAACAATATTTGCTCTGTTGAATGTATGGAATTGTATGATGGAATTGAGTAAATTAAAATATTTTTGATCAATTTCAATGCATGTCTCTGTCGTCCACTCTGTAGTCCACTGCGGCAGCACCATACAACCGATCATAATGTAAACAATAATCTGAATTGGGGTTCATGTCGATAATGGGGGTGGACAGGAGGATAAGTGTGAGCAATGTCTCAACGTGACAAGCATTTCGTTTCACTTTTGTCACATCGGTGGCCTATATTTATTTTTCATTTAAATCTTGGTAATTAATTAGTATTTTTCACTAGGTTGGTCAGGAAATGTGGTTATGAAGAGGATAGACAATATAGGACGCATTATTTAGACTTTTCGACCACAGCCGAAAGCATATTCTACTTTGACTACTCTGGCCTAGGGAGGCTTAAACTAAAGGATGTCTTAGTTTGACTACTCTGGCCTAGTGAGGGCGAAGCTATAGCATGTGTTAGTTTGACTACTCTGGCCTAGGGAGGGTTAAGCTGAAGGATGTCTTAGTTTGACTACTCTGGCCTAGGGAGGCCGAAACTAAAGCATGTGTTAGTTTGACTACTCTGGCCTAGGGAGGGCAAAAGCTAAAGGATGTCTTAGTTTGACTACTCTGGCCTAGGGAGGGCAATAGCTAAAGGATGTCTTAGTTTGACTACTCTGGCCTAGGGAGGCAGAAGCTAAAGCATGTGTTAGTTTGACTACTCTGGCCTAGGGAGGGTTAAGCTGAAGGATGTCTTAGTTTGACTACTCTGGCCTAGGGAGGGCCGAAGCTAAAGCATGTGTTAGTTTGACTACTCTGGCCTAGGGAGGGTTAAGCTGAAGGATGTCTTAGTTTGACTACTCTGGCCTAGGGAGGCCGAAGCTAAAGCATGTGTTAGTTTGACTACTCTGGCCTAGGGAGGGCACAAGCTAAAGGATGTCTTAGTTTGACTACTCTGGCCTAGGGAGGGCGAAGCTAAAGCATGTGTTAGTTTGACTTCTCTGGCCTAGGGAGGGCACAAGCTAAAGGATGTCTTAGTTTGACTACTCTGGCCTAGGGAGGGTTAAGCTGAAGGGTGTCTTAGTTTGACTTACTTCTGGCCTAGGGAGGCCGAGGCTAAAGCAGTGTATCAGTTTGACTACTCTGGCCTAGGGAGGAAAAGCTAAAGGATGTCTTAGTTGGACTACTCTGGCCTAGGGAGGGCAAAAGCTAAAGGATGTCTT
>PIJE02001510.1:22500-30805 GCA_002895965.2 Coryphaenoides rupestris | reverse complement strand
AGTTTGCTACTCTGGCCTAGGGAGGCAGAAGCTAAAGCATGTGTTAGTTTGACTACTCTGGCCCTAGGAGGCTTAAGACTAAGGATGTCCTTAGTTTGGGACTAATCTGGCCGCTAGGGAGGGCGAAGCTAAGCATGTGTTAGTTTGACTAATCTGGCCTGCGGAAGGGTTTAAGTGAAGGAATGTCTAGTAGTTTTGACATACTCTGGCCTAGGGAGGCGAACTAAAAGCATGTGTCAGTTTTGATTACTCTGGCCTAGGGAGGGCAAAAGCTAAAGGATGTCTTAGGTTTGAACTACTCTGGCCTAGGGAGGGTCAATGCTAAAGCGAGTCTTAGTTTGACTACTCTGGCCTTAGGGAGGCCAGAAGCTAAAGCCTGTGTTAGTTTTGGACTACCTGGCCTAGGAGGGCGAAGCTAAAGCATATGTTAGTTTGACTTCTCTGGCCTTGGGAGGGTTAAGCTGAAGGATGTCTTAGTTTGACTACTCTGCCTAGGGAGGCCGAAAGCAAATAAAGCATGTGTCAGTTGACTACTCGGCCTTATGGAGGGCAAAAGCTAAAGGATGTCTTAGTTTGACTACTCTGGCCTAGGGAGGGTTAAGCTAAAGCATGTCTAGTTTTGAACTATCTGGCCTAGGGAGGCCGAAGCTAAGCATGATGTTAGTTTGACTAACTCTGGCCAAGGGAGGGCAAAAGCTAAAGGATGTCTTAGTTTGACTACTCTGGCCTAGGGAGGCCGAAGCTAAAGCATGTGTTAGTTTGACTACTCTTGGCCTAGGGAGGGCAAATACTAAAGGATGTCTTAGTTGACTACTCTGGCCAGGGAGGGTTAAGCTGAAGCATGTGTTAGTTTGACTACTCTGGCTAGGGAGGGTTAGCTAAAGCATGTGATTAGTTTGCTAACTCTGGCCTAGGGCGGGTAAAAGTTAAAGGATGTCTTAAGTTGACTACTCTGGCCTAGGGGCCAGAGCTACAACATAACATGTTTTGGAGCTCTTCTGGCCTAGGGAGGGCAAAAGAGCTAAAGGATGTCCTTAGTTTGACTACTCTGGCGCTTAGGGAGGCCTGAAGGCTAAAGCATGTGTTTAGTTTTGACTACTTCTGGCCTAGGGAGGGTTAATTAAGCAATGTCTTAGTTTGACTACCTGGCCTAGGGAGGCCGAAGCTAAAGCATCGTTTAGTGGTTGACTACTCTGGCCTAGGAGGGCAAAAGCTAATAGGAATGTCTTAGTTTGACTATCTCTGGCCTAGGAGGGTTAAGCTAAAGGATGTCTTAGTTTGGACTAACTCTGGCCTAGGAGGGTTATAGCTAAAGCATGTGTTAAGTTTGACTAATTCTGGCCTAGGGAGGGTTTAATTTAAAGCATGTCTTAGTTGACCTACTCTGCCTAGGGAGGGTTTAATTTTAAAGCATGTCCTTAGTTTGACTACTCTGGCCTAGGGGGAAGGCCGTAATTTGTTCGTAAAAGTGTCCGTGAAGCTAAATATTACAGGCCTCACTAAGTGGCATATTTTTATTTATTGCAAATGTTTTATTCACATTCACGCTCTAATCAAACTCCCAATGAAAATATATCGTCTGACCGCTGTGGTTTGAATAAGATGAAGTGTAAATTTATTGGAATTATATTAGTTTAAGCAAGATTCGGCTGCAGTATTAAAATTTAATTGTGTACATGCTTTATGATGAGGTGGGGGTGGTCAACACACACACACACACACCACACACACACATCAAACACACACACAGGGTTATTTTCCATTAATCAAGTGATGTCCATGAATTAATTAATCTTCTAAAAATAAGAATGTATTTTTATATAAATATTCTATCCTCTAAAAATATATTTTTTTCAATATTTATATAGCCTATACATACCTTTTTGTAGCTTTTGTATTTGTAATACATATTTAAATATCTAATCTAAATGATTATATTTTTTAATTGCCAATTAAAGTATTTTTTTTATTTATAGGCTATAATCCAAACTAGAAATGAAGACAACAAATGTGATGAATATGTGTTTGTTTTCAAGTGTTTATTTAGGTCTCGTCGAAAGAGCGGCGAGGGACGGATGAAAAACATTAATTTAATTTCCAAAACAATTAATTAATTTCGGTCACAAATGTATCGCACAGCGCTCCCTGCTTCCTCGGCACATCTCTCGCGAGATTTTGGTCCGAGGCGTGAACGACAAGGATGAGAGGCTCAGGTGTAGGGAGAAGCTGTCGCGGGACCGGCCAGTGTGTGTGTTGGGAGAGGACTGCAGGCATCTCACAAGGCATCCTCCTCTCCTCTCCTCCTCCTCCTCCTCCTCTCCTCCTCCTCCTGCGCCTCCTCTACTGCTTGGCAAGCTACACACCCACCACCACAACCAGCACCAGCACCACCAACCACCTCCACCACAGGAGGAAGGAGGAGGAGGACCAATGGTATACCCTCCTCGGCTCCTTCTGTGCTGCTGCTTCTTTTCTGCTTCTTCCGCGCGTTTAGGTACTTTTGGCCGCCCACGGAAGATGATGTCCATGAACAGCAAGCAGGCCGCACTTCGCCATGCAACCCCGTCGGTGCTGGCCGGAGCACAAGTAACACCACGCTGCACCCAGCTCCGTAGGCCATCCGCAGGGCATTCCCTGGCAGACTCCCTTACAGGTAAGGAGGAGGAGGATGGAACTACCAATCATCATCATCATCATCATCTCATCATATTCACCACATGCACACAAATGTCCGGGCAAACTTTTACAATACAATTCTGTGCGTCCTTTGCGCGTCTTTCGTGCGCGTAAAAGTGGCGCGCTCTGAGTTTTCTGTGTTAAATTCTGGAGAGAGAGAGAGAAGAGAAGAGAGAGTGTGTGTGTGTGTGTGGTGTGTTTTAACAAAGCAATGCTTAATTCCCGGCTGCCAGAACATTTATTCATGTTTTTTTTTCATTCTGACCGCCCCCACCTTCCCCACACCACACAACACACAACAAACACAACCACACACACACAACACAGCACACACACACACACAGCACACACACATCAACCCCTCTCTCCCCCTGCTTCTCGCTCTTAATTCATATTCTATTCTTGCTTTTTTTTTTTTTTTTTCTCCTTCCCTTCTACTCTCTCTCCGGTCCCCGGTACTCTCTTCCGGTCCAGGTGCCCGGTTCCCGGTACTCTCTCCGGTCCCGCGGCCCCGGTTCCTGTCCCCGGTGCGTCCCGTATCTGGCAGAGCCAACAATCTTCGCGCCAGTCTGGATGAGACGCTGCTGGCCCGGGCGGAGGCTGCTGGCCCGCCGTGGACATCGCCGTGTCGCAAGGGGGCAAGACGCACCCGTTTAGGGCCCGGACGCCACTACCACACCATGACAACAACCGTGCCGACGTGCCCCTCCAACTTCCACCAAGCTGTGCCCCTGGCGGCACGCACCACACACCACCACCGATCAACCCACCAACCACCCCAAACCAAACCTCGACCCCTCCGCCGGACATTATGGACCAACTCGGCTCGCCCTCCCTGGCGCTCATGAGCGGCGGGCACGACGCTCCGGCGGTGGCGGAGGAGGTGAGGTGTGTGGTGGAGGTGGCGGCGGTGGTGGTTGGAGGAGGTGGTGGTGGGTGGCGGTGGCGGTGGTGGCGGAGGAGGAGGCGGCGGCGCGTGGGTCTGAATCTTCCTCCCCGGCCCACATGCATGGCTTGACTCACCTGTCCCACCCCACCACCACCAGGCAGCCATGAGCATGTGAGCCCCGCTCAGACACACCACCACCACAAGCCTCCTGCAGCCCTGGCACCACCACGGCGGCGGCGGCGTGCGTTGCAGGGGTTCACCGGGGTCTCTGCGGCCTCGGCGGCAACAACAACAATAACGGACTTCTTCACGTTTCGTCAACGAGGCGGACACGGACCCGCGGGAGCTGGAACGGCCTTCCGCGAGCGCTTCAGCAGCGCAGGATCAAGCTCGGCGTGACCCAGGCGGACGTGGGGGGCGCCCTGGCCAAACCTGAAGATCCCAGGGCGTGGGCTTCCCTCAGCCAGAGCACCATAGTGCCGCTTCGAAGTCGCTCACGCTGTCCCACAACAACATGATCGCCCTGAAGCCCATCCTGCGCGCCTGGCTGGATGGAAGGCGGAAGGCGCGCAAGCGGGAGAAGAATGGGCAAGCCGGACATTTTCAGGCAGCGGCGGGAGAGAAGCGCAGAGGACGTCGATGCCGCGCCGGAGAGCGCTCCCTGGAGGGCGTACTTCGCCGTGCAGCCGCGGCCACCTCGTCCGGAGAATGATCGGGCGATCGCGGAGAGCTGGACTGAAGAAGATAACGTGTCCGGTCTGGTCTGCAACCAGAGAAGACAGAAACGTTGGCTTGAAGTCTCCGCGGCGCAACTGACTGACTGAGGGAGGTTAAGTCCTGTCGGGATTGAATTGGGGACCAAATTACGGACCCCTCGCCCCCCCCCCCCCCCCCCCCTTCCCCCCCCCCTCCCCCCCTCCCCCCCCCCCCCCCCCCCCCCCCACCCCCCCCCCCACTCCCCCCCCGCCCACCCCCCCCCCCCCCCGCCTCTGCGCCATTCCGACGCCGAAATTATTAGTAGACGAGCCCGCGGCGTTCAGTCTTGTGGCAAACCGACAGAAAGTTTTGGATCAATTTGGCGGTCCAATGGACCTTTAGAGAGGGCTCCGCTCTGTCTAGGTTATCTGGTCTAATGGGGGTATAATTCTATGGATATTATCTGCATATACCGCTTTATTTTCCACGTTATTGGTGAATGTGATATGGGAATAGCAGCTGGTACAAGAGGGGAAGTGTTCTCTGTAAGGCCCTGAGAGTAGGTAAGGTATCCCCCTCTCAATGACCTGACCTTTAATTATAGGCCATGTACAATTTACCTCATCCATTAGTTGTTGTTCTGCTGTGATCTGTTGGCTTATTTTTCCCCCCTTGTCGTTGGTTATTGTTTTATTTATGAGTCTGTTAATTTATTCATCGTTTTCGTTGGTTTTTGCTTTAGAGGTTTTGGGTAAAATTTCAAGTTAAGTGCGAATCTGAAATTGGCTATACATTTGGTGAACTTTGTGGGCCCTGCGACGGAAGAACGCAATGGAACTATGGCAAACGACCACGTCCTATATATATTATATATAATATAACGAATTTATATTATTTTTGAACTTTTGCAACAGAAAATCGAGTCGGTAAATTAGGAGAAATGGGTTTTGTATATACAAAAATATATCACTTTAATATCATCTTCTACCAGAGTAAAGTCTCCGTTTGAGAATAAATGGTCGGGCCTTTTTCCTAGATTGGCTTTCCTTGAAAAGTTGGAGAAAAAGACACAACCGTTTCCAACGCACGACAGTTTTTGTGTTCCAGATAAGATTATTGGATGATATTATGATAGTGAATGAATGATTAATGTTAAATGATTGAGGGGAGGCGGGTGGTTTTTAATTGGTGTGTTCAGTTTGCACGTGTGCAAACACTGATGCATTAAGATGCCTCACCCGCGCTATGCCCAACGCACGATGTCCTCGACCCCACCTCCTCCACCTGATTCTGCGTGGTGACTGGAGGGTCCACATGTCCTCCACCCCAACCTCCTCCCCTGATGTCTGGCGGTGTGACGGAGGTCCACATGTCCCCACCTCCACCTGGGTCTGTGGTGACGCGAGGTCCACTATGTCCCCACCGCTCCACCTGAAGGTCTGCGTGTTGAATTGTTCCGTAAACAAACTTTTATTTGTGCACAAACAATGGTTTACAAGCTGCGGTCCACGTGCGCCTCTCCCTCCTCCTCTCTTCTCCTGGCCTCACCGTCTTTTCATTCTTCTTTCCTCCTCCTCTTACTCTTCTCCTTCTCCCTCCTCCTCCCTCCTCCTCACACTTCTGTTTCACTTCTTCTTCCTTCCCTGTCTCCCCCCCTGTCAGCCAAACTCAGCCGGAGGTGTTCTGCTCATGAAGTCTTCTCATAAATAATGAAATCCACATTGTATTTCGGATTTGGACTGAATGCTGCACTGTACGGTTTATGATATGTTCTGGGTTATTGTATGTATTATTTTATCTAAAGGTTGGTCTGAAGTGTTGGATGTGTTTGTTGAAGTGTATATATTATATATAATATTCTGGCATTAGGCCTATAATTAATTATATATAGGCTTACCCCGACTCGATCTGCATCCCGACGTATCACCTGATTTATATAAATATTTATAAGCAGCAGACGGGCCAATCGTAGCGTAGTTGTTTTTGTTTAAATCCTGTATTTCGTGCCATTTTAAATTGGTCACTGTTTTAAAAGCGCTGAATCATGTCGAAGGCCTGGAGTTAGAAACTCTCTTAATATGGATCCTGCAGGCCCTGAAACCACTTTAGTTTTATCATTACAATAATAAGATATTAATAATGAAAACAAAATAATGACACACATGTTTTATAATATAGGACAAGCCCCACCCACCCAAAAACAAGAGGTCTAATGCCATTAATTGGTTTGCAATTTATCTGTGCAATTTTTTGTAAAGTTTAAAACGCATAAATGAATTTGATGAATTTGGCAAAAGTCGGAAAGACCCTAATAGGCTTATCATTTATATTAATTATTATTATTATTATTTATTGTTGTTATTATTATTGTTATTGTATTATTACTCACTCAAGTAATTAAACAACACAGCCTTTTGCGGGTGAAGGTATTTTGGTCTATTAATATTGTAAACGCAATGCTCGTATAATAAAACGGTGTTTAAATTCGTCGATTAATTAACTGGATTAATATTCTCCTGTAAGAAAATTCAACCTTAACATTTTTTTTATTAAGTCATTTAAAGTATTTACACGAATATAACATATATATAGCCGACATATGTCATATTTAAATAGGCCCACATTAAAAACTCAACAAACACAAACCATTTAATTATTAAGCGTAAATTATTAATTAATTTAATTAATTAATAATAAACGTGCGCGGTTTACAACTTGACCAACGACACATTACAGTCGGAATATGACAAATATTGCTAATTATTTGTAATAGAGCCCTAAATGTAATGACTAAAAAATACAGACGACTGAATGTCATTTATTTACATTTATATCTAAAATTTCTTACAAGTAGGGATGCAATTAAATACTTATAGACTTATATAAATATTAAACAATATAATTTAATAATTAACAGGGAGAATGGATATAAAATGTAATAATTCAGAACAGCCTCAGAGGAGGAGGTGGTTTTTTTGCTTTCTCCTCCTATCGGCGACAATGAGGAGCAGGAGGTGAGGAGAAGGAGGTGGCTTTTATTGCTTTCTCCTCCTATCGGCGACAGAAGGAAGAGGAGGAACGTGAGTAATATTTTCTTCTGAGTCTCATGAGGGGCGCGCAAATCTTCTTTATTTACAGACACTTAAAGAAAAACGTATTCAAAGACAAGAGCTTTTTATTGTAGTTGTGTGGGTAATTTTACAAAAGCGTTGGTGGCGCAAGCGTTATATAGGCTTAATTTTGCCAGGTCTATAGACCTTTAGTGATACTGAAGTTTTATAAGTCAAATGTAAATATTAGTGTGTAATTATAAGGGTGTGAAATTGTTTAGTCTTTAATTGCAAAGAAAAATGTGGAATGCATTTAGATTATTTATAATTATAATGTGCCTATAGTTTGTTTGCATAGTCGTATCGTTATGGTATATTTTATACATGTAGACTGTTATATATGGCATAATAATAGATAGGCCTATGTTATATAATGTAGCCCTGTACTAATTGTATATTTATATTATGATATTTATTTGGTCATAATGTACTGCATAGACCTTTATATGGCGTCCATATAGGCTGTCGAATATGTGGTGCATATAGTAATTAATAGATGATATATATTAATATTTTTTTGGATGTTATGCACACGCATAAGAGGCTGGGAGGATTGGTCGTGTGGTCGGCAGACGACTCCTCAGACGTATTAGGTGTTGAGTTTCGCTATGTCATAATATTGAGTGGTTGATGTGTTGATGGCCGTAGGGGGGGCCGCAGGTTCCAGCTGCCCGCCGCCAATCTCAGACAGACGACAGACAGAACAGACGACCGGCAACATACGTACATACAGACAAGAACAGACAGACAGACCCAGACATAGACAGAACACAAGCACAGACACAGACAGACACAGGACAGACAGACAGACAGACAGACAGACAGGCAACAGACAGAGCAGACAGACAGGCACAGACTTGCCCGTGTTCTCTAGCTTCAGGTTTGAGTAAAGCGACACACAAAGTGGTCCTCCAGTTAAACTCTCTATTTGCCA